>PVKA01011501.1:0-51498 GCA_004027165.1 Ctenomys sociabilis | reverse complement strand
AAAAGGACAAGGAAAATTCCCCAGATCCTAATGATAAACCAGTGAAAAAGATAGAAGGAAAAAATTAAAATAAATACAAACACAAGAAAAAAAAAGAAAACTTCTACGTCATTTTGAATGAGCAGTTTTCTTCCTGGAGCATTAATTAGTCTTGGGGCCCCGCACTTCATGACTTCATGTCTCGCCCTGTGTACTGTGGGGTTGCAGGAGGTCGCCCCACCCCAGGCCCCTCTGCTTCCTCCAGGTTGTAGTGATGTCCAGACCAAGACGTGTGCCTGGCTGCACAGGCAGAGAAGAAAGGCAGTCAGGCTCCAGATCTGTCCCGGGTGCAGGCGGCGGGTGAGGGCTCAGGTCCTCAGCGCAGGCACTGCCAGACTCCATGCAACTTAGGCTAGGAGGTGGAACTCCACCTGGGGCGGAGCTCTTGTCCTTCCCGGCCCAAGGTTAAGCCCCTTAGAGCCTCAGTTTCTAACCTTATCTCCTATGCAGCTATCTCCTGTGCTTGTCTCTCATAGGGACCCCTGGGCACCTTGGAAGGTAACACTAAGAACCCTGAAGTGAAGCTGTCCCCTGGCTGTTCTGAGTCCCAGATCAAACATTTGCCTCCTTCTCAGAGGTGCCCAGCCAAGTGCTCTCCAGTCTTACTGAGGTAAGTGCTTGCACCAGGATCTCTATACAGCTTCACAAAAGCCAGGCTCCCTCATCGCCAGAAGCCAGGGGCAGGTCCAGATTTTTTCTGGTAGGCATGTTCCAGTGTTTAGATTCTAAGTCTCGTAGAGGTTGATTGTTATTATTATTGTTGTTATTATTATTATTATTAATTATTGTCATCATTGTTATTTTGCTGTACTGGTATTGAACTCGAGAACTTGCACTTGCCAGGCAGACACTTAATGCTGCTGAGCTGTCTCCTTGGTCTCTGAAATTTTTGTACTGATCACCATTCTCAGTTATCTCTCTTTTTCTTTCCTGTCTCTCTTAAAGTCATGTATAAAAGAAAATAGAACCCAGTTATGTTGGCACATTCTTATAATCCCAGAATTCTAGGAAGCTGAGACAGGAGTATTGCAATTTTGAGCCCTACCTGGCCAACTTAGTGACTTAGTGAGGCCTTACCTCAAAGCAAAGAAATGAAGAGGGTTGGGGCTGTGGCTCTGTACCAAGGCCCTTGGTTCAATTCCCCGTACTACCAAAATTTTTTAAAAAGAAATAAAATGGAAAAATATCAATTGTTGCTGTTAAATCTTGCTAATTGATGGTAAGATTGTAGTTAATATCTTTGAGTTTATTATCAACTGCAAATAGTAGACATTCTTTTAAGGCTAGCACAAAACTCAGGTGCTACAAGCCATCAGAGGTTTCTTTGGCTTAGCCATGCCTCCTGAGCACTGACCTCTCAGACCAACCCATTGCCATCTCCCTGAAGTCATTCTCCACATATCAGGACCACAAGGCTTTGTTTTGGTTTGTTATTTTTGAGGTTAAGAGTAGGAAAATTGATTGGAGAAAAGTAATAGGGAATAGGAATGGGAGAATGTGCAGGAATAACTCCTAGGGCAGGAAGGGTCCCAGATGGGTTGCCCAGGACCAGAAGGTTATGCTGTTCAGAGGCCTCCTAGTTCAAAGTCTCGCATTTGTTGAACAACCAACTGCAGATCTAAAGTATTCAGGGCTGGGGAGATAGCTCAGTGGGATAAACTCTTCCCTGGCAAGTGCAAGGGCCTTTTCAATCCCTGGTTCCACCAAAAAAAAAAAAAAAAAAAAAAAAAATAAAGTATTCAGAGAGGAAAAATCACATCAGTACTGAAGATGTACAGATTTTTTTTTTTCTTAAATAAGTCCCCAAGCAAAATAGTATAACAATTATTTACAGAGCATTTATGCTGGCTAGGCATTCTAAGGAATCTAGAGATAATTTCAAGTATAGAGAGGATATGTAGGCTATCTGTCTTCTGCGGTCCCAGACTAGTCTCTGTGCATGTAGAACCCTTCCAAAGCCAGAAGAGGTGTAGGTGGCATTTGAGGTACAGTCCTATGACAATGCCAGCATACCTTTATTGAGGAAAGTTTTGAAGCACATGGAAATGAATTAAGGAGGTGGCAAAGACAATAGTTTGTTCTTGAGGTAAGATTTTCTGGACAAACTTGGGAAATTGTAGAAGAGCACAGCTCCTGAAGAGGAGCAGGTTACTCTTGCCTAGTGGAACAGCTGCTCAGGAACACGGATGGATGCTTGGAACATAAATTTCTATCCTCTCTATTGTTTATGCACTTTCTATTGGTCAACCAAATTAAGATTGATATTTGGAAATCCAATTCCCAGACTTCCCATTGTTTCTCCCTTCTCATAGTAAAGACTCTGCCTACTTCTTTTTATTTAATCAACAGAGATACATTGAGTGTAATGGGTTTTGACTTCTAGTGGGGAAGACCTTCCCATGTTGCATAGACAAGAAACAAAGAGGCACTAAAAAGGTCCTATTAAAATATTTTAGTCATTTCTAATAATCCAAAGACAGGTTTTTTTCTTCCAGTGCTTTATTCTCTTATTAGTAGTTTCTCTCCTTGCCGATTTGTCTTTTATGACTACTCAGAGATCCACAGCTCCTACAACAGAAGCAAGTCTGTTTTTATGGATCTGGCATGGTAGGCTGTTGGTTTACAGTCACAGCTGTCAAGCAGGAATTAAGCTGTCATGAATTTTCAGCTTTCCACCTATTTTCACTATAAACAATTGCTTGCTTGTATCAAACTGCTTTTGAATGTAAGATTAGAAAACATTTTTTTGGCTAAGACATCAACCTTAAAAGAGGAAACTTGCAACATAGTTGAGGTCTTATTTAACACATAGAGGTTTAATTCTGGGCATAATAAAGAGTGAAGGGAAGATTTTGCAAGATTTGAGTGGTTTCATTGTGTGTTGACAGATTTGTGTTCGATTATTATGACATCACTTTCTCTATGGATGAGCCTTCATAAAACAGAAAATATAACACCCTCTTTATATAATTACAAGTTCACTGTCCCGATTGCTCTTTCTTTGCTTTACTTACACTCACAGAGGTATCAGGGACAGGACTCACCCACCCCCATGCAGCAGAGTAGGTATGACTTGCTCTAGAATATTTGCTTCATGAGTTGTTATCTTGGTTCTGTGTTCTAATGAAATTAGCTCTGCACTAGCTAAGGCAGTGAATCAGCTTCGGTTGTAGTGTGGGCCATGTTCCCTCTAGCTAGGGTGGGCTAAACTGCAGGTTGAACTTGCTCTTTGTCCTGTCCCCATGTGAGGAGAGTAGGTATTTGGCTGGAAGCCTTGAGCAGCACTCTGTAGCTCAGACTGTTCCTGTGTATCCAGTAAGAGGCTCTGCCAGGTGGCTCCTGGGTCCCCATGATAGCCACCATGTTACCTATGCACTACTCCTCGTGATTCCCAAGGTCTCCTTACCTGTGGCCCTTCCTGGTGTCTCCAGCCAGGTCTTTCTGGGAGTCTCTTGTGAACTAGTGCTCCCTGAGCTGCCCCAGACAATGCTTCCACTCTCCAGGGACATCTCTGTTCCTTCCATCTGCAGCTTCTCCTTCTTCCCTTTCACAGACTTCTACACCTCCCTTAAACCCCTGCAAAAGACAAATTAATTGCAACTACAAAACACAGCTTGAGGACATGCATTCTTTTCCCTATGCTAATCTTACCTTCTAAGACTTGGTTACAACAGTTGATAGCACAAGAAGAAGAGAGTCAAGACCAGCGAGGTACTGAACCCAGAACCAAGCAGGAACCTGACTCTTGTACCAACATATCTTCTGGGACCCAGGCAAGCATCTCCAGCTGTGGCCCTCATACTAGTCCTGCTTCTTCACATCAAAGGCAATGCTCCCCTTTCGTTACATCTGTGGTTGCAACCTAGCAAGAAGGTTGGAAAAACTTTTAGTAGGATAAAAGCTGACTTCCAAGTCATGGTTCGTGCCAGGAGCTGGAAGCAGATGGAATGGGGAAAAACTGCTTAGTTGGTTATATCTGATCTACATCTACATCTATGTCTACTTCTACATCTGTATCTATATCATCTATATATTTATACCTATAGTGATACCTATATCTATTCATCAAATATCTCCATTATCTGTCTATCTCCATTTGATTATGTTCTAAGCCAAGCTAAACTACATAGCAAGATCCTGTCTCAAAAATACCAATCTATGTCTAGATCCGAGCTGGCCTCAAACTTGTGATGCTCCTCCTGCCTCACCTCCTCGTGCAGGGAGCACAAGTGAGTGCTACCACGTCCCGCAGTGGATGAATTTTTGAAGCATAATAGTGTGGTGGTTGCACAGCCTTCTGAGTATGACGCAGGCCATGAATCATCTTCCTCTTCCTACTGTCCCCTTCCCCCATTTCCTCCTTCTTTTGTGCTGCTCTGGGGATGGGAGCCAGGGATGACACACCAGAGAGTTACATCTCCAGTCCTTTTTATTTTAAAGCAGGATCTTCACAGGTTGCCCAGGCTGCCCTCCAACTTGTGATCCAGATGTGCACCACCAAGACTTTCATGTTCACATGAAAGTGTTAATTTTCTGTTACGTGAATTTTGCCTCGATAAACTTAAAAAAAAAAAATCAGGAAGCCCTCATCCTACGGATATGGATCCTGCACCACAGTAGCACAATGGTCTGAAAAGGGTACCCCCTTACCTCCCCAAGTTATTCAGATTCCTTCCTACCCCAGATTTCTCCTACATAACATGAAACAATTCTCATCCTACAAGGACATAATCATGGCAAAACTATGTAATTTGCATAAAGTGCTATGCACAGTGTTTAGTCCATTGAAGGATGCTATGGATTTTTTTTTTTTTTTGATGCTATGGATTGAATTATGTCACCCATTCCAAATTCATATGTTTACATCCTAAGACCTGAAAGGACTCTCTGGAAATAGGGCCTGTAGGAGATAATTAAGATTACATGAGTAAGGCTTGGGGGTAGCACAGAGGAAAGTCCGCGCTTAGTGTGTGCCAGGCCCTGTGTTTCAGGCCCTATCTGCTCTCTCCCAGGGTACACACAGCACACACATATGGAGTCATGAGGGTGGGATCCAAATTCAATACGACAGTAGCTCTATAAGAGGCAGAGAGAGGTCTCAAACCTCCTTCTTCTTCCATGGGAGTGCTGGTGGGAAGGTGGCAGGCTGCAAGCCAGGACAAGAGCCTGTGCCTTAACCAGGCAGGCTGGTTTCTTGACAGTGGACTTCCCAACCTCAAAAGCTGTAAGAGAATACATTTCTGTCATGTAAACCACCCATCCAATATTATCTTGTTTCAGACCAACTAGTATAAGAAGTCATTTCTGCCCAAGAGTGCCAGATCTCTGCTTCATAGGCTGCTGATCTAGTTCTACCGCTGTCTTATTTCCAGCCCACTGGCTTTGAAGAGTGAACAGACCTATTGCCAGTCAAGGCTGGGGGTGAGATTACTTTGCAGAGGAAAGGTATTTGTGATGTGGTGGATTTGAGATGATTGTGGTACTAAATAGATCAGAAGCTGGAGTTCGGTCAGAAGATGGCAGTTAGTCGAGACTTGAGTTATCAAAATATAACTCAAATAGAGTCCTCAGAACTCAGAGGAGCCTCACAGCCACCCCAGAAGACTGGATTGAAAAGGGCAACATTTAAAACTTGGGTAAGCCAGGCATGGTGGTGCATGCCTGTACTCTGGCTACTCAGAAGGCAAAGGCAGGAAGATTGCAAGTTTAAGGCCAGCCCAGGCTATTTAACAAGAGCTTGTCTCAAAATAAAAAGGGTTGAGGATGCAGCTCAATGGTAGTGCTTGCCTAGTATGCACACAGACCAGGGTTCAATTCTTAGTTGTATAAAACAGAAAAGAATTGAATTAAGTAAATAATATGCTCATGTCATAGTTCAACCCCATTTGTCCCCTACTTGTACACCTCTCCCTCTCTGCTCCCTGAAGTCCAACTCTTCATCTCTTATCTTTCAAGGCTTCTGTCTCTTGCTCCTTCTCTTGAGTGCAGTGTGGAGAATTGAACCCAGGGCCCTGTGCATGATAGGCAAGTGGTCCAGCACTGAGCTAGAGCCCCTGGCTCAGGACTTGCTGTTTGTTTGGTTTGGTTCTTCGCCTCTTGGCTTGTGGTTTCATTCTCCAGCTACATCAGGACTCTCTTCTACCAGTTTCATATTGAGAAGGCTGCTGACTGAGTCTGGTCCCTGATCAGACCTAATATGCTCGCCTAATTGATTTCCAAACAGCAGTGCTCACTGGCTTCATCCTAGACTGGCTGGGTCTGTTCTCTTCCCTCTCTATTGTAGAATGTTCTACCTCCTACTCCCTTCCCTGTCTATCTTTAACACCTGAGTTTTCCCAACTTTAGACTCATCCCTGGCCTTCTGATGCCTGGTCTCATCTTGTCCTTGTGGTATTACTTGCCCTATCTGTTTGCATCCATCGAGTGTTTACTGAGGGCTTGGGATGTGTCACACATTGCTTTAGGTTCTAGGAACACAATAGAAACGAACAGACAGTACCCTCATGCTGTGGAGCTTAATTTTATCAAAGGGAAACAGACAAAAAACCAATCTAAATATAGAAAGCAGGGGCTGGGCATGGTGGCACATGCCTGTAATTCCAGCATTTGGGAGGCTGAGGCAGGAGGATTGCTGTGAGTTCAAGATCTGCCTGGATTACATTGTGAGACTGATTCTTTTCTCTCTCTGTCTCTCTGTCTCTCTGTCTCTCTCTCTCTCTCACACACACACACACACACAAGAAATAGAAAGAAAGAGAGAAAGAAAGAAAGAAAGAAAGAAAGAAAGAAAGAAAGGTAAAGGAAGGAAAGAAGGAAGGAAGGAAGAAAGAAAGAAAAAGAAAGAAAGAAAGAAAGAAAGAAAGAAAGAAAGGAAGGAAAGAAAGGGAAGAGAATGAGAAGTACAGTGAAGTGATTTACAGACTTAAATATGGAGGTCAAGGAAGACCCATGTACCAAAACATGTGGTTTTTGTTTCTGATGAGGTCAGTGAAGTCCCTCAGGTTTATCTTGCAGTCCTGTACCTTATTCTGTAGATCCTTTGTCTGTGTCATCCATGTGGATGAGTCACGGCCAATGCTTGACCAGTTTGCTCTCTGTGAAAGACTGAGAGAAAGTTTTCTCTCCATGTGACTCTCCCCAGGCACACTATAGAACTTCGATCTCTTTCCTCTGTGGCTCCATAATCTCCTTGTTCAGAAAATTTGGAGCTCAACTGAGTTTCATGATTAGTTTAGTTTCTTACATACTTGGTCCTTTTTCTTTTCTTTCTAATGTGGAATAAGATGCTAATTACTTTTGTTCCTCCACAGCTAACATTTTTTATTTATATGCTTTAATCATTTTTTTCTTTATAATAAGTTTTGGACAATTTCATTTTTGTGTATCTTGGTATGATTTTTATTTAAATTTGTTGTGCCAAAGGTTCATTTTTCTTGGAAATGTGGTATTATAAATTGAACTAAATTCAGAAAATTTAAGTCTTTAAATATTTATTGCCTACTCCTTTCTACTTTGAGAATTCTATTACATGAATATATAAAAAAGAAAGGAGCAGTTAATGCTCACAATTTTTTTTACTTTGATTTTTTTCCTGTCTTGAATTTCATATAACTTCTTAGTTATTGTTTTTTTTTTTAAACAAAACTTATACTTTTATGTCTGGTAATCTGAAAAACTAATTTGCACATAGCAACGTGTAACACTGCAACCATTGTTGGATTTCTATTACTTTGTTTAGTGAAATCTTGCATCATGTATAATGCTGTTTTCTTCTATCACTATTCTGTATTCTTTAAAAATGATAACAAAAGTACAAACTTAAAAAAAGGAAGTAAAAAAAAAATTACTGGCCACAGAGAGATCTTATCTTAGCCCCTCCAAGTATCTATAATTCTATGAGAGGGTTTTGATCCTCTTAGAGCCTTGAAATAAAAAAAATTACAGAAGAAAAAGAAAAAGATTGGGGAAGTAGCTCAGTCACAGAGCACTTGCCTAGCACATGTGAGGGTGAGGGTTTCATTCCTACAACTAAATAAAACAAAACAAAAAGAGAACCTGCCCTATGGGACATTTTGCCTGCTCCCTGGTGTTTAAGTCAGTGGAAGCCTGCGAAGGAGTGCAGCTCCCTGGCAGCGTGGGAGCGTGCCCTGGGCAGGGAGAACAGCATGGCTGAGCCTGGTAGGGCATGGGCAGGGGGCAGTGTCATGGCAGAGGGCAGAAGCCAGTCATCCTTGGGCAGACAGAGGCGCCTTGAGCTGCAAGGTCACTGAAGGTCATTGAGTAACTCAGACATGAGCTGCAATATTGCGTGGCTGCTCTTACATGAGATACCCCAGGTGTAACTGGCTTAGAGAGCAAAATAAAAGCTAACAGGAAACAGCATTTTTACAAATGAGATGGGGACACAGAGCTGGAAAGAGGAGGGAGGGATGGGGAGAGGGCAGTGACAAGGACCGAGATGTGTCAAGTCTGTGTCCAACCTCCCTGCAATGATAGTGTGGACAAATAAAAATACATTTATTTTAAAGTGGAGACTAAAGACTAAGAGCCCAACCAGATTACCCAATATCAAGTTCTAAGTCCACCTCTCACTAACACTGTGATCTCGGGCAAATTGCAGGTTCCATGCCTCAGTTTCCCTGTCTATATGATAGAGGTTATACCCATTTCACAGGACTTCAATAGAGGCCATATATCCAGATTTTTTTTTTTGAGACAGGGTCTTTCTATGCATCATTTTTCAGTCAGGCCTTGAATTCTCTATGCAGCCTCATTGGCCTTGCACTCACAGTGATCCTCCTGCTTCAGCCTCCTGAGTGCTAGGATTATAGACCATAAACCCAGATTTATACACTAAATTGCCAACTTTAAATATTTTGCCTTAATTCAATGTATTTGCTTTTGGTTTCTTTGTGAAGGGTATTGCTATGTAAGACCCTGAACTTGCTGTTTATATAGTTTGGGCTGTGCTCAAATTCATCATCTTTCTGCCTTAGCCACTCAACTGCTAGGATTACAGGTGTGTACTACCCACCACACATGACTTTTAGCTTGGCTTTAGTTTTAAAAGATTTTTTTTTTTTTTTTAACTTTTGAAGTACTGGGTATTGAACTCAGGAAGTGCTGAGTTGCAATCTCAAACCATCTATGTATGCATGTATGTATGTATGTATGCATGTATTTAGTATTTTAGGGAAGGGTCTACAGGGTGTTCAGGGTCTCACTACTAGATAGGACTTATAGTGATATGCCTATTTATAGCCTCCCAAGAGCTGAGATACAGGCCTGCCTCACCACCCAATCTCAATTACTGCTTCAGCACACCCTGGGGGCAGGGCCAACACTGCAGGCCCCTGGGATTGAAACCCTGGCCCCTGCTCCTGCTTTCAGGCTCTTTAATCTATTAAGCTTCTTGGCCACCCTCCCCCCAGCCCTTTTAAAGTACATTTTATTTTGAGACAGGGTCTTGCTAAATTGTGCAGGTTAGTCTTGAACTTGTTGTACTCCTGCCTCAGCCTCCTGATAGCTGGGTTCACAAGCATGTACCTGTTTTTCCTGAAAGGACTTGAACACAAAATAATGGAGCAATGCAAGGCCAGCTATGAACTCATGAGGACTTGTGGGTTGCCAGTTTGCAGCCTTTTATTGGCAGTTACATATGCCATAGTTTGGAGGTCCCTCCCCCACAAATGTTGAGGAAATTCATTAAACTTGTATGGTCTTATCTATGTTTGAGAAATGATGTGACTGCCAACTAAGATGAATTTAGAAAGGATCACTTGGAAGCTGTAGAACCCAGAAGGGCCCAGTTCCTCAAAAGACCTAGAAGAGTTTAGTGATCCAGCTTTATTGCTCAATTAGCTTCTCTTCCGTCTTGCCCACCCAGACTTCCAGAAGACCAGAACCAGTAGAGACTTTTCCTAAGTCCAGCTTACTTTGGGAAGCCTGAGTGCACACTGCATCTTTGTTCTCCCAGACATGCACTCAAGAAACAGATATTTAGTGACTTAGAACAGGGACTGTTCTAAGCAACTTGTTGCTTGTTCTCAGCGCTGTCTAGGGTAGATATTGTGACCCCACCTCCCGGTGCAGTGTCCAAGACCACACTTTTAGAAGGAGGGAGAGTTTTGATCTCAGGAGTTTAGCTCCCAGTCTGATTAGGGTTCATCCCACTTGAAGCATGAAATGCACTTAAAGCTGGGCATGGTGACGCAGGCCTGTAATCCCAGCACTTGGGAGGCTGAGGCAGGAGGATTGTTGTGAGTTCAAGACCAGCTTGAGCTACAAAGTGAGCTTAAGGCCAGCCTAAACTGCATAGTGAGACCCTGTCTCAAAAAGACAAAAAAAAAAAAAAAAAAAAAAAAAAAAAAAAAAAAAAAAAAAAAAAAAAAAAAAAAAAAAAAAAAAAAAAAAAAAAAGAAAAGAAAAAAAAAGAAATGCACTTAATATACTGGAAAAAAATTGGAATTCTATAATTTTGTCCTTGAAACATGTATCTCACTGTCTTACCCTAGAATTATAAGAGGCTGTGAGTTTTTAACAATTACTATGCTTGTTAGGAAAAATCCAAAAATGAGAGCCGGGCATGGTGTCACACAGCTGCACACCCAGCATACGTGGGAGGCTGAGGCAGGAGGATCATGAGTTTGAGGATAGCCTGGTTTATACAAGAAGCACTGCCAGGCACCTAGAAGATGCTTAGTTTCTCAGCTACTTTTCTCTTGTTGCTGGGACAATATACCTAACATCCAAAATTAAGGAAGGAAAGGTTTATTTAGCTCACGGTTGATGGAGATTTCAGGCCATATTCAGCTGGGTCCAACGCAGAGTGGCACATGGCAGGGGAAGCCATTCATGATGGCAGAAAACAGCGAAGAACAAAGAGGGAAGCGGCAGCTGCGGCAGCTAGCAAGCCTCTCTCCCTTCCCCATACTGTGTGCACATTCCCCACCCCAGGGCAGGTGCACGCTCACACCCATAATCCGCACGTGGGATCATGAATTAACCACAAAGTCCAGAAGCCTGCCCCAGTGAGTGTGTGAGGCTCGCGCGGGGGCAAGTAGACACTTAGCACATCTTCATTGGGTGAGTGGATGACCTTAAGGTGCTTTTTGTCTTTGTCCTTCCTGTTCTTTTACATCTCTGTCTTCCCCTGTCCCTTACTTCAGCTCTTCTTTATCCTCTTTGTTTCCTTTTTTTGGCCAGCTCAGCCCACCCTGAAGGCAGGGCTGGCACAGCCTGTAGTGCTGGGGATTGAACTGTGGTCCCCTGTGCCTGCCTAAGCTTGCCTACGCAGGTGCTTTAGACCACTGAGCTATCTCACCGACCCCTCTTTATTTATTTATTTATTTATTTATTTATTTATTTATTTATTTATTTATTTTTGGCAGAACTGGGGATTGAACTCAGGCCTTTGTGCTTGCAAGGGAAGTGCTTATTCCACTGAGCCATCTCCCCAGCCCCTATTTAAATTTTTTGAAAAAGTGCTTTGAGACTGGGTCTCACTATGTTGTGTAACTTGGGCTTGAACTCACTATGTAAGCCAGACTGGCCTCAAACTCATAGTGATCCTCCTGCCTCAGCATCCCAGGTGGACTCTCCTCTTTCTTATCTTCCTGATTATATGATAGGAGGTATCTCCCCCTTCCTTGTTAATGGAGTGTGTGCATGTGTGTGTTTGTGTCTGTACGAGTGTCTGTCTGGTCCTAGAGACAGCATGAAAATCCTAAATGCATGTAGACAAAGCAGTCAGTTCACCAGAGGTGTATGGTGTGTATTAAAATATTTATACAAGTTTTTATTTTCCTGAAGTATAGTGGATTCTTGAGGTGAATATATTACTTTCAAATACAATCACACTAAAAAGCACAACCAGAGGAGAAAGAGAAGGAAAATAAGGCAGTGGATAATATTTTTCAAATGTCCAAATCTCTTAATAGTTGGTAAATACACTTCTCTCTGGAAATGCCTGTGAAATACTTTTTTCCTTTTACTTTGGTTATTAAGTTTATGTAACCTGTTGGGACAGAGGTGGCCATGGTAACAGCCCACTAGTGTTAAACTAAGACTCTTTCTTACATTAGTATTGCCAGTTCCTGACATGCTTATCGTCTGAACCTTCCATCTCCAGTTGGTCCAGGCAGCTTTGTGCACCACCCAGGGGACTGCGTGCAGTACGTCAGGTTTAGCCCTGTGGATGGCGGGAAATGCTTACACCAGGCCTGTGAAGCAGGGAGGGGAGCACACACAGGCCTCACCTGAGAGACTTTCCACTTATCTTGTGGAGAGAGGAATGCTGGGAGGCCAAGTGCCCTCACAGCCCCCATGGTCTTCCACAGATAAGCAAATAGAGCTATGAGAACTCTTAGGAAGCCTTCTTTTCCTTCTTGGAATCACCAGCCCTGAAGAGTTAAAGGAAAGGTTTGTCCTGTGTTGAAAATGTGTTAATTTTTTTAATGTATTTGCACAAGGTCTCAGCAGATAGGGCTCATGGTGATCCTCCTGCGCTCAGCCTCTCCAGTGCTGGAAGTATAGCCATGTGCCACCAGGCCTTGTCTCGGTGGCCAGCTCAGCACGTCTTCAAGTTGGGCCAATGCGGCATGTGGTGCTGGAGATGGAACCTGGTCCCTGTGCTTGTCTAAGCAGGCACATAACCCACTGAGCTATCTCACCAACCCATAAATGTCTAATACTCATATAATAACAGCCTGTTCCATTTTTCCCTTTTTCCCCTCTTTTCCTTCTCTTCCATACTGTTTTAAACTGCTCAAGACAAGTACAAATGATAGCAAGGCTTTTCATTTATTAAAGGTAGGAAAATAAACATGCCCTGCAAAGAAAAAGTAGTAAAAAGGTACACTGTCCTCTTTCTCCTCTTCCTCCTTTTCTTTCTTTTTTTTATATTGAGGATTGAAATAAGAGTCTTTACTCCTTTAATTTTTTTTTTTTTTTTAAATTTTGAGACACAATTTTGCTAAATTGCTAAGATACCTAGGTTTGGCTTGGACTTCTGTTCCCTCTGCCTCAGCCGCTTTGAATGCTGGGATTACAAGTGTACACAACCATGCCCAGTTTAGTTCCTACTCTTTTATAGCAGCATATTGATCTCAGAGAGGAAGCACAGCTCAGCCAGCTGGGGAAGGAGGCATGAACTATTAACTGCAAGATCCCAGGACTCATCCCCAGGTCCCAAAGTCCCACACATGGACTTCTCGTGAGAACTCAAAGGATTTTGATGGGCTGGCCTGTATCTGATGTCGGCTTGAGAAGAGGGTAATATGAAAGGACAGTCTTATGGAGCTCTCACAGTATCCTCTGCTCACACAGGAGAGTGTACCTTTTTTCCTACATTTTCTTTACCTAAACTTTCTTTGCAGAGCATGTTACTTTTCCTAACTTTAATAAATGAAAAACCTCTCTACCATTTGTGCTTGTCTTGAGCAGTTCTTTATTCAAGACAGAAAGATCCTAGAAACCACCCCTAGGAGGAGACCCCAGCACCACAAAACCTGGAAACATGCTTGGCATAGCCAGCGAGGGGTGCACACATTTTTTGTTTCTCTCTCAACTCCATGGGCGGGAAGGAATTTTTCTTTTGTAAAGCTCCAACCTCCTTCTCCCCCAGGACAAGCCTTTTTAGTTATCAGGAGGGGCACAGAGCTAGAAGGTGGTAAAAATGAATGGAAGCTAGAGAACATAGGAAACTTTACGGTGGTGTTACCACGTAAAGAAGTAAGAGGTCCACGGGGCAGCATCATGTTTGTCTACACTTTTCTTTCTTCTCTTTCCCATCTTCAATCACCATAAAAAGTAGCCAGAGAACCTGGTTGTTTTTTTTTTTTTTTTTTTTTTGCGGAACCGGGGATTGAACTCAGACTCCTGCGCTTGCCAGGGAAGCGCTTATTGCACTGAGCTGTCTCCCCGGCCCCTCAGAGAACCTGTTTTTAACCAGGCACAGGAGAGATCACTCAGGCCCCATGTGTGACTCTGAGTGCAATGTGCCTTCGTCTCCTGTTTCTGTTCTCCATGGTACTTTCTCAGCTTTCTCTTTTGAAAAAGGCAGCTCTCGGTAATTCGGTCTTCTGCTGGAAACCTATCCCAACTTACACATTTTGTGCTCAGAGTCTCATCTGATCTTTTATCTCTGGACATCGTCTGTGAGTTGCTTCCTCAGGGCCTTGTTGCGTTCCAGTCCTCCTTTCTGCTATGACTAGCAGCCATTTTGCTTCATCCTGTGAAGCCATGTAGATCTGACCATGTTTGTTGGCCTTTTCAGTTGGTCACATGTGTTTTCAGTTTTCCGGCCTCAAGAGCACCAAGTAATCTCACTCTTGTAAATAGGAGATAGGGAACATATGGACCTCCCCTCATCTTCTCCTTTGTATTGGGCCAGAGCCTCTTTTCATTTCTTCTAACAGAAATTCAGTCAATTTAGAGACATCCCTGATGGCCTGAGCAGAATAAAAGCACAACCTGTTAAAAACTCAACTCAAGTGGTTGTGAGTAGGCAAAAGTAGAATCACCCTTGTTTAGATACCACCAACTTACCAAGGTTTTCCTTATGGACTTAATGTAAGAGTTGCTTCTCATGTTTCTCATCTGGCTCTTTTATGAGTTCACTCTCCCTAAGGGAGTTTCATGGGGAGAGTTCCACCCTGATGTCTTAAGAGTGTGTAGCTTTTCAAGTGGTTAAGGTAGTCCCTAGCTGGAAGCTCCAATCTGATTTCATAGTAATTTCTATAGGAGCTTCTTTAAAGCTTCACTTTAAGAAATTTGTGGGCCAGTGCTGCAGATCCCAGAGACCTCATCGATAGATTGTATGACAAGTTGACCCTGGAGGAAACATAGCGGGCCACAAGGTATGGGGAGCTCTAAGGAGTAAAAATTATATGAACAGATAAGAGGGTATTGGGGGCTAGGGAGATGGCTCAGTAGAATAAGCGCTTCCCTGGCAAGCACAGGGGTCTGAGTCCAATCCCCGGCTCTGCCAAAAAAAAAAAAGGGGCATTGGTGCTGCTTGCTTCACCAAAGGTATCAGGCAGAACACTTGAGACTCATGGGGCATGCTCTGTGGACTCAGTGGGTTGGCACCCTTCTGTGAAGAATGCCCTCTGAAGGACCCCAGTCTTCTCTCCCCAGAAGTCCCAGGCAGGTAGCTAGTTGGTACCCCAGGGGCTCCACCCTTGTCTTTACGTTGCAGTACTCCTTGGGTCCATTAAGTAAGGAATGGCAAGACCTGGCTAAGAAATGGCAATCTAAATTCTTCTTTTTTGCAAAAGACCAAGAAAGTAGTGTGAAATCTCTCATGTTCAGGCTTTCATGGCTTTATCTCCATAAAGGCCCAAGGACCAGAGTACTTAAAAAGATCTCCTAAGGAAAAAAATGATATCTTTGGTAGTCCTGTCCTCTGATACCTGCATGTCTCTCAGGGAAGTCATAAGTCTCTCCCATCTGTTTCCACCACAGACTCGTGGCCAGAGAGACCGACTATTTATTAGGTAGGTTTGCAGATGAGGCCCAAGACCCTATGACCCCATTGCTGGACATATCCTTTACTGTGTTCAACAATCAGATGTAGATGAGGAGAAAGACTGAGCAAAAAGACAGGCCAGAATGATGGCTGTCGTGATTGGCAACGCTTTAAGGGCACCCATCTAATCCAAGGGAAAAATCCAGAGCCTAAGCCAGTTAAAATTCTGGGGGTCAGTATTACTATGGAAATATGCTTGCCTAAAAAAGAGGATTGCAGAGGCCCAGGTCATCTTGAAATGGCCATTTGTGGACATCTTTGTATTCTGAGAGAAACCCTGAAGGATCCTAGATTCATAGGTAAGCATTTAATTTCATTTCCTTTTTTTTTGCCTCTGCTTTAGCTCTTCATTTGGGAAAATCCTCCTCTAGATCTGTAGCCATAATTGGGTCAAGGCGGGGCCTAATCAGAGCTTCCTCACTCCTGCTTTGGCAGGCCAATTTGGAGGTCAAATGTTCAACTAGGAGTGTTTAGTTGTCCCATAGTATCCTATGTCTTCACTTAGGAAAAGATGTACTAGTAAAACTGGGGACAAAATGCCAGTTCCAACAATGGCCAAAGCAGATTCTACCTGTTGGGACCGTGCCAGACTCTGCTTCTAGACACCCCTTAGGTTACCATAGAGACTTGCATTCTCAGGTCCTTCCTCAAGGGATGCAGTGGATACAGTAGAAAACTATGGAAATACTACATGGAACATAGTCACTTGAATTTTCACAGGCCTAGGAAGAAAGCTATTCCACTCAGTCTCTGGAAGACTTGAGACTCTTCCTCAAAAAAAATGTTCTGTTCCAGGTGCAGATAAAAAAAAAAATCACTAGTGACTATTTCACTACAGCTTAAATAAGCATCTTGTATTGAGGCTCCCATTTTTAACTAGACCTACAATGTGAGTAATATTGCTAAGGCTACAGCTCATGTCCCTCTCTACCATACTTTCTCCTTCACAGGAAGTGTGGAAATCTGATCTGCTCTCTCTCATATTTAGGCTCTATGACCCCAACCTAATAGTAAAGTTACTTTCCTGACAATTTCACCAAGCTTTCTCTCATGGAATAGGCAGCTTATATAAACACTAACACTCTTTTCATTGTCTTCTGACAGGTTTTCTTCAACCTATCCAGTGAGCCACAACATGCCAAAATAGACCACATACAGCCCCTTTCAGTAGGAAGTAGCTATACGAAGATAGTCTTCCATTCCCTCAGCATCCCATAAAGAATTATAGGTCAGGAGCCAGGGAGATGGCTCAGTGGAATAAGTGCTTCCCTGCCAAGTGCAAGGGACTGAGTTCAACCCCTGGTTCCACAAAAAAAAAAAAAAAAAAAAAAAAAAAAAAAAAAAAAAAAAAAAAAAAAAAAAAAAAAAAAAAAAAAAAAAAAAAAAGAATTATGGGGACATGTGTCTCCCAGGGGAAAATTAAGCAGGAGACTAGAGCATGGCAGAGTTAGCTAGAGAGTAGGCATGACTCATTAACTACAGAATCCCAGGACACATGCCAAGAATGTTCCCAAAGCCCTGCACGTGGGCTCTCATGAGAATTCGAAGAAGTTTTCACAGGACATCCTAGGGTCTGATGCCCGCCTGGAGAGTGGGTGATTGAACAAGATAAAACAGAAGAAAACAAAACAAAGCAACAATTCTTCGTGGAGCTCTTGGCTGCTGTGTTCTCTCACAGGACCCCACCCTCACGCTGGAGAGCACACCTACTTTCTTCCTTTTTTTTTTTTTTTTTTTTTTTTCTAGCCCAAACTCCCTATGCAGAGATTTCTTTTCATACCTTTAATAAGTATAAAAACTTGCTCCCACTTGTACTTGTCTCAGGCAATTCTGTGTTCGGGACAGAAAGATCCTAGAAACCACCCCTAGAAGGAGACTCTAACACCCTCAAACCTGATAATAACCAAAAACAACAAATTGTTTGATACACGCAGTTAGCAGCTTTGCTGGCATCATGGAGGAAGCAGTCACGTAACCGTGCTGGCTTCCCTGTCAGCTGCTCAGAAATGTGTCTTTTGGGACCCCATCCCTGTTCTGGCCTGTGCTCCACAACCTTCAAGAAGAGAGGAAGGAAAGTAAGAGGGAAGAAACTGCCATAATTAATGTAAATTAACAACTCCGCCTTAGAGGAAATGGGAAAACACTTAATTCTGAGCCAAAGATGAGTGGGTAGACTGAGTGCTCCACTGTAAAGGCAGCTAATGATGGAAGGAAGCCCACAGCAGCAGCAGGAGGCACTGGGTGCTGCTGCACCCTCCTTGTGCTTTGCCCCCATTGCCATGTGGACCTTGAATGGGTGCCTTTTGCTTGTGCTGCTGTTAAATCATATCACTGTATGTATATCCAATGCTCAGGAGAAAAATATGTGCACATCCTGGGGGATATAGTGAGATCTGAGACAACTGTTCCCATCCTAACGAGATGTAGATGGGCATAGAGAAGTGCATTCTTTCTTTCTCTTTGTGGAACACACCTTGTGCTCTTCTTTCCTTACCTTCACTTGGACCCTTTCATTATAGCGGCCAGAAAACTCACTGCAAAGTGGGAAACTCCTTGGTTTTTAACGCTGAGCAGCTGAGGTGTGAGTGGACTGGGGGACTCAGAGGATATCACCAGGGAAGCCAGTCCCCCACCCCTTGGATAGATTTTCCCTGGTGTGACTGGCTCTCAGGCCAGCTTTGCTGAAAAGATGAAGACCAGCACAACTCCAGCTTACCTTCACAGGTTGCAGCCTGCAGCAGAGAGTTCCCATCTTCTGGGTCTCTCAGCAAAAGCTGTGGGATTGGCTCGGTGGGTTTGGTTGGCGAGTCCTATTCCTGAAGCAGTCCGTGGCTGCAGGCAGGAATGCTCTGGTTGGCCAGGTCTTGTGAAAAGACAACAAGGGCTCAGATGTGGTGAACTTACTCATCTCGGCTGCAGGTACCGAGAGGTGGTGTCTCCCGAGAGAGTGGAGGGACACCATTACCCTAAGAAGAATGCGTGAGCACTGGCCATGCTATGCCAAACAATATCCCCATTATTTACAACACGAATCACTTCAGTAGGTGTGACTAGGCAGGCAGGGGGATGTATGAGATCAGCCAGGATTAGGCAGATCTTGGACAAATTCAGGATTGAGTCATTCTAAGGATGAACTGGACTAAGCACTAAAGCTTGGGTCCACGTCTCTGTGATTCTTGACGCTATAAGATAGAATTCTTTTAAATTCTTAGGAAAGCTTCTCATAATGTGTACACAGGATTTTAGTAGATCATTGTTTAAGTGTTGAAAGGAGTTTCTTTTTCCATCCTTCATCCCATTTTGGCTTTTCATAGTGTGTAATTTTGCTGTATTTATAATCATTATGTACTTTGTTTTGGAAGAATACATTTTGTCATAAAAGCGCTTCACACAAGTAGAGAAATGATCAGCTTCACTATCAATATCCCAGCCCAACCTGGTTTTGTTTTTTTCCTGAGAATATTTAAAATAAGTTGCAAAACTCGTATGTACAGAGATTGAAAATGAAAGCTGAAACTCATTGGATTCTCTTAGACAAGAAATAATGACTTTGTGTATGACAATATTAGAGTAGTATTTAAAAAAAGGACTGGACATATTATTCCTCTCCTTTCTTTCATGAAGTTACAATTTAAATCTAGCTTTGTTTGTAATATAATAATGTAGAGCTTTGCACAGACTGAGACAAAACTAACAGGAAGACTTCTCCTATGAATAGGAAAAATGAATGTTTTTTAAATTTAAAGGAAACTGTATTTAAAATGCAATTTTTGGAAAATATAATAAAGTCAAATATAAATATTGTGAACAGATGTTTCTCAAGAAGCTCCTGAAATGAATAGTCACCATCTGGCACCATTTGCAATGGGAAGAAGGTAAGCATGCACCTGTTCTTTTCTTTAGAAAGATACAATCTTTGTAACAAATTATAAACAAGTAGGGCAGTTTCCATAAAAATGCAATATTCAATTTGCCAAACTGTTTAGAAAAATATTGATAAGAATATAGATGGTTTAGAAAAATGTGTTTCTAAAAGGCCCAGTCTGATTTCAGATTTCTTTGCTTATACGTAAATTTTTTAAAGACAAAATTCTTCAAAGTGGATTATTCTCCCCATTTTTTCCACTTATATATTTCATACGGAGTCTCACTATGCAGCTTGGACTCATAGTGATTGTGAATTCACGATCCCAGTTGCTGACTTCCATGTAGCTGTGTCTTTTGCAATATGGCATGGCAGTGCCTCTCCTGAAATGCAAGCCTGGTCTAATTTTCTTTGTGGTGCTGGGTATCAAGCTCAGGGTCAGTGAACTAAGTCTCTAGCCTTTCTTTTAAAAAGTTGTATGTTTACATAAACATGAAAAACTGGAAATAAAATTTAAATTCTAGGAAATGAATTTCTTAAACAGTATTCCTAACTTGTAAAATGAAGAAGTATGCACAGATTCCCTTTTTTTTTTTTTTTAAGAAAAAGAACATTTAAAACCCATTATTTAAATGTCTATTACAAGTCAGTAAATTTTGAAAGCAAAGAAATAAAAATTCGGAAACCTCCCAGACACATTTCTATTTTCGTGCCTGTTTGTTACAGTGAAGGGAACTGCAGACAAGAAAGGTAGGTAGGTGATGTAAACAGAGAGACAGTTGCTAACTACAGTGTTACAAATTTCAAGCTTGAATTACAAATGTTGAATTAATTTTCATTATATGTGGATTCTTTTGAGAAGATCTTTCTAAATGTAGTCTAAAATTTAGTTTAATGCACTTAAAATTTATGCCATTTATCAAAAGAAAATGTAGGCTAACTCTTAATTCATGCTTTGTATCTGGGTAAAAGAGTCAAAATCTTCTAGCACCTAAGCGCTTTAAGACATTTTTATTGTCTTAAAAATAACACTGTGAGGGCTGGGGAGATAGCTCAGTGGAATAAGTGCTTGCCTGACAAGCGCAAGATCCTGAATTCAATCCCTGGTACCGCAAAAAACAAAACAAACAAACAGAAAAAAACACTGTGCTAGCTGGGGATGGTGGCACACACCTATAATCCCTATACTAGATACAATTGCCTCTGGATTAAGGCCAATTTAGGCTATGTAGTGTGTTCAAGGTCAGCCTGAATTCTATAGCAAGATCCTATCTGAAAAACAAGCAAACAAACAAACAATAAATAAAAGCTGGTCTGGTCTGATATAGCTCAGGGGACTAAAGCCCCTGCTTAGGAGGAGTGCAGCAGGCAGGATTTGATCCCCGGTGTGCTGTGATGGCCCTGTCCGTGGGGCGCGCTGAGACAGCCACTGAGATTGAGTATGGCAACTTGCAGCTGTAATCCCAGCACTTGGGAGGCTGAAAATAGAATCATTACGAGTCCGAACTACGTAGTGAGACTCTGTAGACCCTGTCCTAAATACAGAATAAAATAAAATAAAATAAATAAAAGCTTAGTTGATAGAGAAGTTAGGAAGATCTAGAACTCAAATTGACTTTTTTTCTCATTCACTTTACTTTATGGCTTGTGTCTAGATGTCCCTCCAAAGTCTCGTACGTCATAAGTGGGGCTTTCTCAGAAGTGGCTAACTTTAGAGTGTGTGGTGGTGCACACCTGTGATCCCAGCACTAGGAGCTGTGGTAGGAGATAGGAGGATCATCGTGAGTTTGGGGCCATCCTGGAGAACCTTTATATATATATGAAGAGAGGGAAGGAGGAAGAGGGAGAGAGGTGATTGATTGATTGATTCATGGTGTAACGACAGGATTAAGGTGCTAGAATTAAGAGTGATTGATTACTAAATCAGTCCACTGATTGGTTTGGCACCCTCCCAATAACAGTTACCTAGATCAAATGTCAAAAAACTGCTAATGTCTTTATTTTTTGTTCGTTTGTTTTTGATGCTGGGAATCAAATGCAGGACCTTGTGCTTTCCAGGCAGGCACAGGTGCCACTGACCTGTATTCCCAGCCCAAGGCCTCTCACTTGCTGTTGCTTTCTGTCTGACACAAACTGTTTCTCCTCTGGGATGACTGCCTGCCACTCCACCCGGCCTCGGAGATGGCTGACTATGGATGAAATCGCTATAAACTGTACCCTAAATGAAACTTTCTCCCTCTAACTTTGAGTATTAGGAATTTTATTTCAGCAATGACAGAAAAAATAACTAGGATAGAGTTTGGTACCAAAGAAGCAGGGTTGTTGCTGTGACTATACCTGTCTATGTGGTTCAGGAGATTTTGGGAATGGCTTGTGGGAAGATTCTGGAAAGACGTGGAGATGCTGGCTGAGAAAATACAGCTGGACACCTTAGCCTGTGCCTGACGGGAGAATCTGTTCAGAGCTCAGATGACTATCTGGTGACAAAAATGGTCCTGGCCAAGGTAAAGGCCAAGCTCAGGAAGTTTCTGCTGAGCAGAAGGACTGCTTTGGTTGTTAGAATCGAAATATGTTATGGCTTAGCAGAAAGTTTGTCTTTGTTTTGCTTGTGTCCACAAACTTTGCCTGAGACTGAAATTAAGGGCAGAAGACTAACCAATCTTTCGAAGAAATTTCAAGACAATCTAATGTTCACGTGGTGGCATGGCTACTATTTGGGCCTTTTAGTTAGATCTATATTTGTGAATCAATAATAAAGAGCACAGTGTAATGATTTAAATATTTTGAGTCTGGGCAGAAAAGAACCACCAGCAAAGATATGGATTGAAAGATAGAGAAGAGGAGATTTCCATTGCTGAGAAGGAATAGGACAATAGTGAAATGGCCTGAGGACATCACAAGAACCAGCAGGACTCCAGCCTTTGTGGCCTCAAAATTGCAAAAGTGAAAGACTTTTCTTTGAGAAGTGTCTCGGTTAGTCTTCTCTTGTTACTAGGACAAATACCAGACACTCACAATGAAGGAAGGAAAGGTTTATTTATCTCACAGCTGCTGGAGGTTTCAGTCCATTCTCAGCTGGCTCCAAGGCAGAGCACACATGGAAGAGAACAACCTTTCACAGCAGTGGCAAAGAGCAGAGAGCAAGGGAGGGGTAGCAGCAACCACAGCTGCAGAGAGCAAGTTAGTCTCTCTGTCTCTCTTATCTTACATTCAGGCTATCTGCCCCAGGCTGGGTGTAGAGCTCACACCTAATCCTGGCAGTACTCAGACCCATAATCCCAGCCTTGGATCATGAATTAGTCACAAACTAGAGCTGCACCTCAATGACTGCATGAGACTTTGTGGGGACAAATGCACATAAGTCATAACAAGAAGACACTCCTCATAGCACCGTGTTCCAGAATGGTGGTGACTAGGGATGTTGTTCCTTGGGACTGGTTCCTAGGGACTCAACCCCTACACTCAAGAGGGAAGGAAGCCTGGCTACTACTCCACTGGTGGAAGACCCTGGCACGATCCACATATTGCTGGTTTTAGGCACATGTGGAATACAGGAGTTGGGGGATTAGATAGGATTCCACCCAGATTTCAGAATAAGGCCTGGGATGTCATGCAGTGTGGCCCTGAGAAGACAGTGTGTGAAGCCAAAGATGCAGTAGAGATCCCAGAGGTTTGGAGAAGCCAGAAGTGGATCATTGGAGGAAAACTGCAAGGAGGGAGCAGAGCTGGCCCAAGAGAGAAGCCAAAGGAACTACAGTCACTGGCAGTGCTGTAGGGGTGGAGCTACCCAAGCTCTTTGGATTTCACATCTTGGTGCAGATTGCCTTGGATGCTGGACATTGAGCAATAGGACTTAAGGTTTGTCTTGCTGGACTTTTTTAAAATGCATTTTAGTACAGGGTGTACAGGATCTCACTATACAGGTCGGACTTGAAGCGGTCCTCCTGTTTTCAGCCTCCCAAGTGCTGGAAATATAGGTGTGTGCCACCACACACAGTCTCAGGTGATTTTTAGTGCACCCTGCGCATGGGGGTGGCTTGGCATGCTGAAGATTGAACCCAGGTCCCTGCATATGCCTAAACATGCACGTTAGTCCACTGAGCAGGGCCGGGGAGATGGCTCAGTGGAATCAGTGCTTCCCTGGCAAGCACAAGGGCCTGAGTTCAACCCCCAGTTCTGGGAAAAAAAAATCAGAGAGTCCACTGAGCTATCTGGCCAGCCCACTTGCTGGATTTTGGCTTACTCTGTTCTCATTTCATCCTGATTTGTAACTTTTGGAATGGAAGTGTCTTATCATGTGCCATGAGTGCTGGAAGTGTTTAACTTGCTTTTCTCCTATTCAGGGGCTCACAGCTAAGTGTTTGCCCTAAATCTCAGAAGAGAATTTGAACTGGGACTTTTCAGCAACACTGAAATTGTTGGAGACAGATTAAATGGCTTTAGCATAAAAGAATGTGCATACATCTTTGGGGTGGGAAGTTATGTCTTGTGTCCAGATGTCTCACCAAAGCCTCCTGCTGCCACAGGTGGTGCTTTTTAAGAGGTAGATGAATCTAGAGTGGGTGGCTGATTCATGGTGCAATGCTAGGACTAAGAGTGCGAGGATTGAAGGTGAGTGATTATTAAGTCAATCCACTGATAGTTGGGCACTTCCTTAATCTCAGTAGTCTGGATATAGTACAAGGAACAGAAAGAGGCTGGTCTCGCCCTTCGTTTGCTTTTTCTGTCTTCTGCCTGTGATGAGCTATTTCTTAGCAATGCATCTCTGTCATGTGCTACTCTGCCTTGGAGCCAGCCAATTATGGACTGAAACCTCCATGAACTATGAGCCAAATAAACCTTTTCTCCTTTAACTGTGAGTGTGAGGCGTTTTGTCTCAGGATGGAGAAAAATAACTAAGACAATCTGCTTACCGTTATTCCTGTAAACAGTTAATTCTCATGTCATGTATCTGAGAGTTAGGATATATCTCAGTCACCTTCATCACTGGAACAAAACACCCCCAACCCTAAACTTACAGGAGGAGAAGTTTAATCTGACTCACAAATTAAGGAGATTCAGCCGCTGGTAACATGGAAGAGCTCAGGTGAAGAACAGCTGCTGAACCCCTGGCAACCAGGAAGCAGAATGAAAGAAAGGTGGAGCCAGGGAAAAGAGCGCACCTTCCCAGGCCAGCCCCTCCACAACCACTCCAGCCAGGTCCCTCCCCTCAGACCCACTGGGGAACAGAGACCTCCCACGGAGCACCACTGTCCAAAAGCCTGCACCTCTGAACACCCAAGACTTGTGGCAGATATTCCAGATCTAAACCATAAGAGGATATGTGTCAAATGCAGGCAATTAGGTTTGAGAAATTAGCACATACGACTCCACTTAAGACCGTAACCCAGATATTCTGTGTTCTTGATATAACTGATACTGCTTCTAGCATTGTTAGGTGCCCTGCACAAGCTGCTTTCCTTTATCCTCTCAATCCCTTATGTGAGAAGAACTGTTATAAACTACGGCAGTTATACAGTGGAGGCTCAGAGAGGCCAGGCATCCTTCCCACCATCACAAAGCTAGGGGGACCCAAGATTACTAGCCATACTTTCTAACTTCAAAGTTAGCAGATCTATCCACTCTAGTGTAGGATCACTTATAGGTGATCCTACATTCACAATATGAATGTTCCTATAGTGATAAGGTGCGGAAATAATAATAATAATGATAATAATAATACCAACTTATAACTCTGAAATAATGAGATGATTAATTTGATACCATATTTAATTTTTCTAATTTCCCACAGGAAATATTTTTCCTCCCAAAGATAGAGTTTTAGCCATCAATGAAACCTTCCTGGGGCTGGGGAGATAGCTCAGTAGAATAAGTGCTTGCCTGGCAAGCACAAGGTCCTGAGTTCAATCCCTGGTACCACCAAAAAAAGAAAAACAAAACAAACAAACAAACAAAAAACCCTTCCTTTCTTCCAGGAAATGAGAAGCCTTTTTATATGTCTGGACAGTTAGTGGCCAGCAATATCAGTGTGATTTCCAAATACAAAAAGTCATTGAGAATTTACTGATTTAAAAAGAGCTGCCCAACTTCCCACATCCCAGGTAGGATATTGTGGAAGGCAGATACCAAAGACAGGAAGAACCCAACAGGGGCCTTCCCTGGCGAAGATGAACCAGACAGGCTCTCCAAGTAAGGATCATTTTTCCAAAGACAAAATGCAGCTTACACAGACACATGGGAAGTCTGAGTCCATCTCACGGGGACAGTTAACTGCCATTAAGTGTTGGGCTCTGTGCTGGTCACTTTTCTGGTTTCCATCTTCTCGTCATCCCCCCCCCATATCAAGGTACCAGTGCTGGCTGGAGTCTGGAGCTCTATAAAGACATTGGAGTCTCACCTTTCCCTACCTGTCCCCAGTAGCACTTCATCAGGTTCCTATTGGCTTTAGACTGAGAAGCAGTCCGGGTCTTCTGCCCATCTATTGGTAAAGGGCCCACTGGATAGGTGGAATTGCTGTGGAAGTTCCTGTGCATCTTCTCCACATCTGACCCTGTTGCATTATTGGCCAATAACAACAGGGGTGGGATCAGTAGCTATTTGTGACTCAGACTGAGTAGCACTATAGTCTAGACTTTTTCATACTTGGCATATGACAATTAAAAATTAGATTTAGCAGGGCATGGTGGTACACGACTGTAGTCCACTCTAGGAGGCTAACACAAGAGGCCTATAAGTCCAAGTCTAACCTGTGCAACTTAGCTTGACCAGACTCACAACAAAAAGTGCTGATAATGCAGCTTAGTATCAAGGCTTTGGGTTCAATCCTCAGTTCCACCAAAAATTAAATGAATAAATGTATATATTTAGTTGAGGATAGTGGCATATACTCGTAATCCTAGTGTTTGGGTGTTTGAGGCTGGAGGATGGTGAGTATGAGGCCATCCTGGGCTAGAAATAGTTTAAGGTTGATCTGGACTATATTAGTGAGATTGTATTAAAACAAAGTTTGATAGCAGTGTACACCTGTAATCCCAGCTACTCAGGAGCCTATGACAGGAGGATCAAACATTTGGGGTAAATGTCCGGGCAATTTAGCGAGATCTTGTCTTAAAAATATAAAAAGGGTGGAAATGTAGTAGAGTGTTTGCCTAGTGAGGAGTTGGGTTCAATCCCTAGCACCTCTGAAAATCAACAAATAGATACCCAAAACATCCACTTGTATGCTGAGAAGTCTTGGCTGTGATCTTGTATTTGTGGGTACCAGCTGCCACCTCCAGATTATGACTACAGACATCCAGCTGGCCACAGAACATCTTGCCAAAATTTGTGGCCCTGGCAGGCAGCTCTGACCTGAACTTCTAGGACAGTACAGACGAAAAGAGTGAAGGAGAGAGCAGGCCAGGTGAAAGAAAGGCCACAGTCCCAGGCAGACAGAGCCCTGCACAGAGCACAAAGCTGCGGTCCAGGAGGGGAGCGGCAGGCACTCAGGAAAGGTTCTACTGGCAAAAGTGCCTTGGCGCTGCACTGTGCTCCTGCTCAGCCCCAGACAGGGCTGTGTCCTTCCCAGGTCTGTTCCTAGCCCTGGAGCCTGAGTCACTTGGATGAGTAGCAGCCGCTGCTCTGAGCAGCAAGCCTTTGGTGCAGCATTTTGCAGCCATAGTGCCTGTACCCAGCAAGGCTGCTTCTGTGAGCTGTGTGGAGTCCCTGCTGTTCTTGGCCCTGTAAACAAAATCACTGTGAATGAAGAGAGATAAGGGACAGATGTGGCAGCCACAATGTGAAAGGCAAAATAAGAGAAAAATAAAACAAACAGACAAACAAGGGTGCTGCAGTTTTCTCCCCTGGTCGTGTTCCTAGGGATCAGGCAGGTTCCCACTGAGCTTGACTTCCTGTGTGAGGGTGGATGAGAGGCCTCAGTACACAGAGAAGGAGCTGCTTTTTGCCTTCATCCTGAGTTTGTTGTACTCAGGGCTTATAAGGGGAACAATTTCATACAAGATGTATAGCTTATAGGATTATTTTATAATAGTCATATATAATAGTCATATATAAGAAGAGTACAGTGAATCTGTCCACACACAAAAGACCCAAAGAACTCCACTGAGGGCCTGGATCCCATGCTGATGTCCTACATGAGGCTAGCTGAAGACCAGAGACCATGACAATGTCTCATGCAAGTCTACTTCGTGGATCTGTGCTGGAAAGGCCCCAAGGTTAGTGGTGGAAGCTAGAAAGTGTGTGTCAGCCAGATGAAGGTTCTGTGCTAGGAGGCTGAGGGGTCTGCACTGGAGCCAGGAAGCGACACTCAAAGTAATGACCAGAGCTCCTCCCAGAAGCACCGCAAGCATCCTAAGCAACAACGAGGTTCTGGGCTCCTCCAACAATGAGAGTAGCTCCCTGGAAAAGGAAAGCTGGCATGACAAACTTGTCCTGGAGAGCCAGCAGCCCCAGGAAAGCCAACTGCCCCCCAGCAACACCTCAACTTCTTCCTCTCCAGTTCACCCTCCATACGGCCAACGACAGTCCTCAGGTGAGCCCTCCACACCCAGCACATGCTGGTTTCATCTGGCTGGGTATTACACCAGTTGTCAGTGCACCACAGAGAACATTTCTGCAGCCATTCTGATTGGCAGGCAACTTGTTAGATTAATTCCCTCAGCCTGGAAGACTCCTCTCCTTTCTTTTCTTCCTGCCTCCTTTCTTTCCTTCCCTCCTTCCTCCTTTTTTACTGTATTGAGGACAGAAGCCAGGGCTTTTGCACTGAGTTAAATCCTCAGCCTTTCTTTTCCTTTGTTAAAAGGTAAGGTCTTGCTAAGTTGTTAAATTTCCAGGCCAGCTCAAACTTAAGGTCCTTCTAATTCAGGCTTAATGAGTGCTGGTTACAGGCTGTACCACCATGCCAGTGAGAAGCCCATTTCTTTAAGTGTGAATGTCCCAGAAAAATGTTTTCTAGATTTTTAAAAACTAATATTAACTTGGAATTTTCCATAACAGTCACAAGTTGTTTTTCTTTTTAGTGAACTCTTCGGTGCAGCTATGTGGAAAATATTCTTAGTGTTTTTTCCACAGGAACACCTTAGATTGCATTCTCCTTCACCCTAACGTGTTTAATCCATGGCTGACAAGTCACCTTGACAGGTGGCCCTGAGAATTCTCCAGAGACCAGGATGAGGCCTGGACTCCTACTCCTGGGTGGTCTGAGCACGGGGTGTTCCCCAGCCTGCTCGAATTCCAGGTCTGGCAGCCTTTCTCCTTCCCCTCCTGGGGCATTCTGGGAGGCACTGTGCTGCTTCCAATGTATGAACAGGGATCTGGCGTAGTGTGCTCATTAAGAAAACCATGTCACTTGTCACAAGTGCTGAAAGAGTGTTTCAAACATTCCTGGAAAGCCTTCAGCTGGTTCCCATCCATACCCATGTCTTCCTGGGGTCCCTGTTTCTCCTCTCCCAAGATGAGGGCGGTGTGACATCGCTGACCGGGTGACTGACACTGTGAAGTTCTTTCAGGCTGGGGTGAGGGGCTCCAAGCCCGGATTTATGGTAGCATGGCCAAGAAATAAGATTTATAACTCTCAAAAATGTAGTGCTCTTTTGCAGCCAGGCTCCCAGAGGACCTTATTAAACACACAAGCTAGTCTTAAGCAAAGAAACTCAATGGATATAAAATCAGGAGAAAAAAGCCTAGACTTATTTCCAAAAATTTATTTAGATGGGATTTTTTCCTAATTAAACATTATTCTAATGTCTTTTTAAAAATATTTCTTTTTTTGAGGCAGGGTCACACTGAGCACAATGCAGGCAGGCTTTCAGCTCACCACAAAGACCAGGTTGGCCTCCATCATGGAGAATTCCTCTCGTCCCAGCTTCCTGAGTGCTAGGGTTACATTACAGCATGTGTCACCATGCCTTTCTCTTTTTCTAATGTATTTGGTACAGGGTCTCACTATGCAGCTCAGACTAGCAGGGATCCTCCTGTTTTCAGCCTCCCCAGCGCTGGGATAACAGGTGGGCACCACCCCGCTCTGGCCCGATCGCTGGCTCAGCATATCTGGGGGCGGAACCAGTGTGGCACGTGGGCTCTCTCTTATTCATTAACAAAAATTATTTATATTTATGGTGTACAACAGAATGTTTAAAATTTAGAACGGTTAAAAAATTTTGAACTGGTTAGACAGACATGATGGCATGTGCTTGTTACCTTAGCACTTGGGAGGCTGAAGCAGGATTGCCATGTGTTCAAGGCCAACCTGGGCTACACAGCAATGCCCTGCCTCGAAAACAAAGAACAGAATGATTGTCAGGATAATTAACATATACATTATCTCTCACTATTTACTCTAATTTTTAACTAGACTACCCCAGTTTTTGTTGAGATCCTTCTAAATATGTAGTCAGCACAGCTAAGAACTTGCCCAAGTTATCATTCCTATACTGTTCTGACCTCTTCAGAATATTTGTCTCTGTTTTGTCCTCTTTCAATTTCTTTTTTTTTTTCTTAAATGTATTTGGTACAGGACCTACAGGCTCTCTCTACGCAGCTCGGACTCATAGTGATCCTCCTGTTTCAGCCTCCCAAGTGCTGGGCCCAGTCGCAGTTGCGGTCTCAGTGCGCCCAGGGAGTGGGGCCGGCATGGTGCATGGGTTATCGAACCCCAGCCACTGGGCTCTGCCTAAGCAGGTGCTTTAGTCCACTGAGCTATCTGGCCAGCCCTTGTCCTCTTTCTTTCACATTTATTTTGTGAAGATTCTAAAGCTATGGTATATACTGTGTGAGGTGGAGCATACCTACAATCCAAGTGCTTCAGGAACCTGAGGCAAGAGGATCACCACTGATGGGACAAGAAGACTCCACTGTAAGGGAGGATCACTTAAGTTAGACTCACTCCCTCAACTCCTCCTATGTAGCTAACCATAAACTTATTTAGAGAAAACCAGGGTCTTAAATAGGAACAAATAGGTAGAACAATTTGTGGTATAGGGCAAACATTAAACCACACTGCCCCATGACAGGTAGCAGATGGTCAACAGTGTCTGGGAAATGTAAATAAATATTCTTGCAAAACTCCTGAAAAAGGACGTAATGTGGTTACTATGGAAACCTGAAAAATATATAAGGTGAAGGCAAAGTTCAGACTGGCACCAGTGATTTGGGAGTCCTGACCTAAAGTCAGGGCACAGGTCGGTCGTGAGCGCGCAATGAAAGCTTTCCTGTTTTCCTGTGCTTGTCTCTTTTGTGGGGACTTTTCTTCACTCACCGTCATCTTCTGCTACATCATGAGTTCAAGGACAACCTGAGCTCCATAGTAAGTTCAAAGCCAGCCTGAAGTATATGGTAAGATCCTGTCTCAATAAACCTGAATAAATGTTAAAATAAATAGATGAAGCTATGGTGTAATGCAATCCCAGCCCATAGAGTCTAGCAATGTTAGCCTGGATTTATTTATTTTTAATTTTTTTTGATACAGTGTTTTACAGCCTATAGTCCAGGCTGGTCTTGAACTCTCCACTTACCCCAGTCACTGAGCACTGGGATTACAATTGTGTATCACAATACCTAACATTAGCTGACATCCAAGAGAATCCAACTGCTGAGATTCAGGAGAACAGTGAGAGCTGGGAAGTGGTCCACCCTTTAGGACCTGGGACCAGGAGCACGAAGTGAGGTAACCTGATGGAGGACCCAAAAGGGAACTTAATCCCAACTGCTTCTCTTCTTTCTAGGCCTTGCCATCTCTGTGAGGTGAGCATTTTCCTGTTATGGGCTTTTACCACAATGTTCTGTCTTGAAACTGTGAGCCAAAATGATCCTTGTGTCTTTTCAGTTGATTGTCTCTTGTCAAAGTGATGGAATATTAATACAGTAACTCTTCAGAGAAAAAGACAAGACAGAGTAATTTTATCTATCTGTCTATCTGTCTGTCTATCTATCTATCATCTATCTATCTATCTATCTATCTATCTATCTATCTATCTATCTATCATCTATCTATCTATCTATCCATCCATCCATCACCTATTTGTTGAGGAGTGTTACAAGAAGTACAGATTGGTTTTGAACTTGCTGTGTAGTCCATATAGCCTTGAACTCATGATTCTCTTGCCTCAACCTCCCAAATTCTGAGATTATAGGCATGTCCCCCAATTCCTGGCTTGCTTTTTGAAGATGGGGTGTCACTATGCGGTCAAGATTGGTCTTCATCTTGTGATCCTCCTGACTCAGCCTTTTAAATGCAGGGATTATAGGCATGAACCATAGGAACAAGAGAGAGAGAGAGAGAGAGAGAGAGAGAGAGAGAGAGAGAGAGAGAGAGAATGTCAGGCTGATGAGCAACAACTACTCAGCCTCTGAAATTTGGAATCCAGATAATGAAAAATAACAACTTTGGGAAGAAGAGAGAAGTTAATTCCAGAAGCCAAGAGGGATCTGACTAGAAAAAGCTGCAGAGAAATTGAAGAGACAGAGTAAAATGCACAGAAGTAAAAGGAAAACCTGCACATCTTCCCTGGCTCTGGGCTTCTACCTTGTGGGAAAAGGAGACTAAACCTACATAGACAGAGGAATACTAGGAACTTAGGGCACCTCAGGAAGCAACATGGCAGTGGGACACAAGGCAGCTGCTGTCATTTGCTGGGGCAGCATGGAATTCTGTTTTTTTAATTTTTTTTTTTTTTTTTTTTTTTTTTTTTTTGGTGGTACTGGGGATTGAACTCAGGCCTTTGCACTTGCCAGGGAAGCGCTTATTCCACTGAGCCATTTCCCCAGTCCCTTAGCATGGAATTCTGATACCAGAGGAGTTCTTCAAGAGGCAATAGCTGGTGAGTGAGTCCAGACCCAGCCCTGCGTCTCTGGAGATAGAGCTTGGTTGGATGCTACTCTGGGAAGGGTTGATGGTCGGAACCCAGGATGGAGAAGAGTCACAGGATGGCTCACTCCCGGGTTCACAGCGTTACCTCCCACAGTGGTGGGGTGAGAGGCAGTCATGGGAAACAGCTGCGATCAGGGAGTGGGCTGGAGAGAGACCCCTAAAGGGGTCTAAAGAATACAGGCTCAAACCCCTTGGACAAAAGCCAGGCCCCACCTAAGTTGCTCTGGATTCAAAAGTCATAACCTTGGAGTCCTTGCCCTAATCTCTCTGCCTGCTGGTCTCTGCACCCAGTGTGGATCCTGGGTCAACCTGCCTTCCTCGTGTACCGGCTGGAGCAGGTACATGTCTTGCTTTTTGGCCCCAAATTGCCACACACTCAAAATCACAGAGAATTTTTTCTCTTTTTTCTTTATTTTTATTCTGTGGGTGTGTGTTTGTGTTTTCTTTTTGTATCTTTCTTTTTCACTAGCTTATTGGGGGTTGGTAAAATTTCCTTTGTCCCTATCCTTGCTTTTTTTTTCTTCTACACCATTTTCTTATTTATTTTTCTTTATGGTCTTCCTTTTCATTCTTCTCTGTTCACTTTCTTCTCTCTTATTTTTATTCTCATATAATTTGTTTTATCTCCAATTTTCTTTTGCCTTCTATTCCTCATTAGCTTTTTTCTGTTACAATTATTTAACTCTACAAATAGCCTTCTATTCCCCAGTAAGACCCTTTGTCCTAATTCTTTCACCTCATATCATATAGCTTAATATTGCAATTTTTTTCTTGAATTCTCTTATTCCCAACCTTCTATATTTACTAGTATGACCATAAAGATTTATTAATCTTTGTCATAGGTGGTTTTTATCCCATCAAGATAAAAACTTTCAACCTTTTCTTTGGGTTTTTTAAATCAAGAATGGATGCTGGATCTTGTCAAGTTTTTCTGTTCCTTTTCAGATTATTATGTGATTTTTCCCCTTATTTCTGCTTATGTATTGCATTATGTTTATTGATTTCCTGTGCTGGACCATTCCTACCTCCTTGAAATGATGCCTGCTTTCTTCTTTCTTTGGTCCTTTTTCTGGTATTGGAATTAGGATAATGCTTGCTTCTAGGAATGATTTTGGGAACATTCTTTCCTTTTGATTTCACAAAGAGGCTTTTTGAATATTAACATTAGATCATCTCTAAAGTTCTTATAGAATTCAGCAGTGCATCAATGGAGATCTGATATTTTCTTAGTGGATTTTTAAAAATTAATCATCTACGTAATCCTCCTGCCTCAGCCTCCAAAGCACTGGGCTGAGGCAGGAGGATTACTTAGAGTTCAAGGCCAGCCTGAACTGCAGAGCAAAAGAAAAACAAACAAAAAACTTCTTTAATTTCATGGACTGATTTTTGAAAAATTTTCTACTGGTTCGATTTTTTTGTTTGTTTGTTTTTGAGACAAAGTATCACTGGATAGTCCAGGTTAGCCTCAGACTCATGAACAAAACATTGCATGGAAACTAAAAATAAGAGAGAATAAGGAGAAGAATTGAAAGGGAAAAGAGGAAAATCATTAAAAAAGAGAGAGTAAGAAAAAGATACAGGAAAAAAAAGCAAAATTCCCCAAACCTCAATAATTTAGTAAAAAGCAAAGAGGAAAAGAAAGAAGAGGAAAACATACTCCTAAAAATCTTTTTAAAAGAAAGAAAAATAAATCTTTCTGTGATTTTGATTTTGTGGTTTTCTTCCAGGATCTGTAACTTTGGGGTCATGGTCAAGTGCAAATGTGTCCTCATTCATGCTGTCAGATAAAGCATGGGCCAGACCTGGAGCCCGGCAGGGTACAGATGCCAGCTGGCGGCGGGAGTAAGGTGAGGAGACCAATGCTGAAATCTTCAGATCCGGGGCAAGTCAGGCAGCCCTGGCCTCTGGCCATGAGATCAGGGTCTGTGTCCTCCAGCTCCAGCTCCTCAGAGAGTCTCTTCTGAGCCCGCTCCCTGACTGGGGCTGCCCCCATGCCTGTCTCTCTCTCAGTCACTGCAGAATACAACACTGAGACCCCTGAAGTGAAACTGTGTGGTGGCTCTCAGTCCTAGGTTCAAATAGTCATTCTTCCCTGGAGTGGGTCTGACCAAGCACTGTCTGCAGGACGTGGTGAGCTCTTGGATTGAGCACTCACCAGCTGTCGCCTATTGAAGGAGTCCTGTGGGAACAGAAGGCCTCCGCCCTGGCAGGTCATAGCAATGGTTGGTCTGTTTTGCTGCAGCTGCATTCCTCCCTGAGGGTCCCTGGAGTCTCCAGCATTGGCTTTGTCTCTGTAGGTTCAGTTACTCGTTCCCACTTGGCAGGAGGCAGGAGTTGGGGAGAAAGTGCCGACTGTCTCCTCTTTTCCATGTTGTATTCTATCTCCCCAATTTCTCTGTAGCTTTTGCTTTTCCTGTCAGATGCCTTTCCATTTCCGGGGTTTGCTTCTCTCTTTCTTCAGTTTCCAAGTTGTTGTTTTCCAGTGCCTGGATGGGACGGAGCTGTGGTTGCTCACCTCTGTGCCATTGCTAGCTTTCTCTGACACCTTCTATCTGACTGCATTGGTCCCACTCCTGCAGGCTCCACCTTCACGATCTCACCATCTCTAAGTACCCTACCTCTCCTTAAAACAAGCTCTTTTATTTACTTATTTGATATAGGATCTTACTATGCAAAGTGGACTCTTAGTGATCCTCCTGTCTCAGCCTTCCCAGGGCTGGGATTATAAGTGTGCACCACAATGCCTGGTTTTCATGGTTGGCATGTGTGCCTGGTGCTCCTGGGCTGGCACAGCATGTGGTACCAGGGGTAGAACCCAGGTTCTTGCACTTTCCAGGCAGGTGCTTAGATGGCGAGCTATCTCCCAAGCTCCAGGGCCCTACCCTGTTAATACTATCACATTAGTGATTAATTTTCAACATATGAATTTTGGGAGCGCATGCATGCCATAGCAGTGGTTCACAAACATTTTTTGGACTGATTCGCTGTTGGGAGAATGCTCAGCGGATGAGCAAAAGAACAAGCTCAAGGCCAAGTCAATAAAAATAGAGCTCATGATGTGTGTGGTGGTGTGCACCTGTTATCCTAGCACTCTGGGAGGCTAAGGCAGGAGCACCATAAGATCTCACTCAGTTTGGGCAACTTAATGAGACCCTGTTTCAAAAAAGAAAAGGACTGAAAATGCAGTTCAGTGCAGGGGCTGACCTGATAGCTCAGCAGATTAAAGCACCTGCTTAGGCAGAGTGCAGTGGCTGGGGTTCCATCCCCAGCCTGCTATGCCGGTCCCACCCACGGGGTGTGTTGAGAAGTGACTGAGACTGGGCGTGGTGGCATGCACCTGTGATCTTGGGAGACTGAAAACAGGAGAATTGCTATGAATCTGATCTACATAGTGAGACCCTGTAGATCCTGTTCTAAGTACAGAAAAAAAAATATATATATATATGGACATGAAGAAAGATAACTTGGGGCCATCTCAGAAGTCAGCAAGACCCCATCTATTGCATGAAATATATATATATATATATATATATATATATATATATATATATATATATTTCAGTGCAAAGGCCCTAGGTTCAACTCCTACTACTAAAGAAAAAACTTGAAAGTTATTGGGCATGTGTCTATGTTTTTAGCAATTTTAGCTGCAAATTTCCATTTATTTACATTTAACTAACTGTAGTAGTCATAGTTTGGCAATAACCATACTTTCTTTGATGCCTCAGTGGAGGGCAAAGTGCCAGAGTAAAACATTACAACACAGAGAAGGACTGGGGGTGTGATTTGATGGTAGGAAACATGTCTAGCATGCACAGGGTACCAGATTCAAGCTGCAGTACCAAAATAAATAAAATACGGTAATTGAGATGGTCACTACTGGGTCCCTGAGCTCAGCGAAGAGAACATCAGACCTGATTCAAAGGTTAATTGGAGAGCTAGAGACATGTATCTGAGTCTGCCATTGACATTGGTTAGGTGAGCTGGGACAGACCATTTGATTTCTCTAAATCTCAAGTTTCTCATCAATTACATGAAAATAATTTTACCTGGCCTTCTATTGTCATTTAGGTCTAGAATACTGCCCCAAAGCCCCATATGCTTGGAAAGTACCAGACTGTGGGGCTCTTATTCTTATCAATGCAGGCCAAGCTCATCCACTCGTGACTGTGCTGTCAGTAGGCGGGCACTGGAAGTGGGTTACTAAGGCCGTGATTAGCAGCAGGTATTCTCGTCCCTGCTCCCTTCTTGCTCTGCCTCCTGGCTTCCCCAGTTGAGCACCTGCCCTCTGCCATTCCCTTCTGCTTTCTATTTCATCTTGGACTCAGTTCTAGGTACTGCAGCTATGAGCCAAGGCGAACTTCTCTTTCACAAGTTGCTGCTGTGAAGCGTTTAGTCCCTGGGATGGGAAAGCAACTGACACAAACGTTAGAGCCACCACAGTGGTGTCATTGCTGTGACTATAGCTGACCACATGGCTCAGAAGCCTTAGGAAACAGTTTGTGGGAAACATTGGCAAAGGTTTGGACACGTGAGCTGGAATGCTGTGAGCAGAGCCTGATGGGTAACGATGGGCCGAGCTTATAACCAGCTGATAGAAATGCAGACAGTGCAGGCCAGCTCAGGTGCTTCCAGCTGAGGAGAAGGTCCCTACTGGCATTTGAGCTACAGTAGGTTAGAAATAAATATGAAGTTGGAGAGGACAACTTCCACCCCCAGGAGAGCCTCAAGCTGTCACTGCCTCAATAAATAATGGGAGGGGGAGGCATGCTGCAAATCTGTGCTTTGTTAGAAAACAACCAAGTTCCTGAGGGTCCCAGACAATGTTATGAGCAGCATGCTTACCCTGCTTCTCCATTTAAAACTTCCCTCCCAAGTTCTGGTATCATGCATCTCCTCCCCAAGCCTCCCTGAGAAACCTGTAGCTGGCTGCTTTTGCCACACTTATGAGAATTGGGACAAAAGAAGAGTAGGCAAGTTTGAAAACTTAAATTTGGCCCAGAAGGGACCATGTATAAAGTTGGAGCTACTAAAGAGGTTACCACAATGAAAACAAAACAGCAAGAACACTGACAAGGACATGAAGAAAGATAACTTGGGGCCATCTCAGAAGTCAGCGAGACCCCACCCATTGCATGCTTAAAGGTGCAAAAGTGTAAATCATTCATTTTCCTTTTCTGTATTTTAGGGCAGGGTCTACATGGTCTATAGAGTCTACAGGATCTCACTAAGTAGATCGGATTCATGGTGATCCTCCTGTTTTCAGCCTCCCAAGAGCTGGGATTACAGGTACACACCACCATGCCCAGTCTCAATCTTCTCAGCATGCCCCAGGGTCCAGGATGGCACAACATGCAGGAGATCGAACACTGGCCACTACACTTTGCCTAAGCAAGTGCTTTAGTCTGCTGAGCTATCGGGCTGATCCTCTCATTTATTTTTTATTTGATTAATTTTGTCTCTTTCTGAGACAGGGTCTCACTCTGCAGCTCAGGCTGGCCTGGAACTCCCAGAGGTGACATACATCTATAACCTCACTACCTGGGAGGCTAAGACAGAAGGATTGCTGTGGCCAGACTGGGCTACTGTTGGGGACCACACATTCACAATAGCTAATTTTGCATACCCATATAGGGAATAAACAGAGGTTTGGGGTTATCAGTATCACCCTTTTGAGATTTCCCATTAATTCTTCAGGGCTGCACTTTCCTTTGCCACACACTAAGATTAAACTAAGACCACTAAGATTTAAAAATAACTCTGGGGCAAGATCCTTCTTAACATGGGATCATCTCTGCCCTCTGGTGTCACCAAAGATTATCTGTTTCCCACTAAGCTATTAAGATCTTGAGTTTCCTCCTGATCCCTGCTAAATATCTGTACCCAATAAATAGTGGCTGTCTTGGGGAGCTCTGTCTGTCCTCCTCCTGAGGCACTGACTTCTGTGTCCCCCTTCACACATTACTGAATTTGTCTCTGTTTCTTTTTTCATCCTTTTCCTGTACCCCTCAAACAAACAGTTGGGGATCTTGGCCAGGCCCCAAGAAGCTATATAGTGAGTTCAAGGTCAATGTGGACCACATAGGGAGACATATACAAAAAGCCCCTGGGATTGCCTGCTCAGGAAGGGTCTCTTAGGAAATTTATTTCTCTCCAGACTGGCAGCAGGCCTTGGTGTCATCTGTATGATGTAGATTTTACTGCAATGCAGAATGCAAGAGTTGTGGGTCAAGGGGTTTTCTCCCCAGATAGCAAAGGAAGATCTGGGAACCTAGGCAAGGGGCTTCTGAGAGGACAGTGTGTGAAGCTGTGGTTATGAAGCTAAAGGTACAGCAGAGACCTCAGGAAGGTAGAGATGCCAGAAACATAGAACCTTTGCCAAGGAAAGCTGAAGCCCAGGAGTAGAACCAGCCCAAGAGAGAGGCTATAGGGGTTGCAAATAACAAGGCCATGTGGGTGGGCTCCCCAAGCCGCCACATGTGCCCAGGAGACCATAGAAGGAGCTACAGGGCTTGGCATTTGCCCTGCTTGGTTTTGGCATGATTCTTTTCTGTCTCCCTATTCCTCCCTTTTGGAATGGGAGTATTTACCTTTGTACCTTGGGATGATGTAATTTATTTTTTATTTTTAAAGAAATGCACAGCCAAGAGTCTCAGAAAAAAACTTGGACTTTTGAAAAATCTGGAACTGTTGAGACTTGGTGGAAAGAATTATTGTGTGTCTGGTTGTAGATGGGATAGTTGTGTGATAGTTGTGCTGGGTAGAATCATAAACTTGTTACTGGCTTTGTTTGGAGTTGAAGTATAATTTTAGGTGATGCGCTTGGGTGTGAAGTTGACAAAGGGTGGGTTGTGACTGTTACCTGGACATGTCACCTCCAACACCTTTTGAATGATGAAAGCATCCTGCTTGGGGCATCTGGGAAGGTCATGGACACACAGATACAGGCACCACACAGGCCACTTGCCCATCCCACACTGGCACTCTTCCCCTGGTCTGCTTCCTGGCAGAACTCAGCAACTGTGCTTTGCTGCACTTGCCCTCCGTGATGTCACTGCCTTGTGTCTGCCAATCAGCTACCAAACCTTTAAGCACATTAAGCCTCCTTTTTTTTTTTTTTTTTTTTTTTTTACATAGAAGAGCTTATTTAATCAAGTTGAACTAAATCTGTGCATACATTTTGTAGCCATGTACCCCGAATCCTGTATATGAACAGAATGAAGCCAGCGTTCAACTATAGGTGTATTACGTCCTTTAACATCTTGTTCAACCAAAGGATTGATCTTAGGAGCCAATATGCCAAGGAACAGAATTTTTAGTTTTGGTACTGAGAGCAGAGGAGAGTCCTTGGCATAGTTAGCATGCACAATGTAATGAGCCAGAACTCCATTCCCAGGAGAGCAACTTAATTTGTCTATGTCTTAAATTCTTAATTTGAAAGTTCATCTATTACCACATAGACACAACATTTCCATTGTAAAAATCCAGCACAGATTAGAATTATGGATCTTTATTTGAAAAACCTGATCTGCCAGTTTAGCGTTTTCCACCAACTCATGGAACAGCAACTTTCCCAGGTTTCCCAGTCTTCTGCTTAGGTGCTGCCCTTGTGGGAGCCTTGGCAGCAGCCATTGCAGTCTCTTCAGATGCTTGCTTAGCCTTTTTCGTTTCCTTGGCAGCCCTGATGGCTTATTCTCTTTGGGCCTTTCCAACTTCTGGTTTCTGATTCCTCTTGGCCATTATGTCAGCAAGAGATGCACCAGTGATGACCCTCTGAAATTTGACTGCTCATCGTGTTCTTTTCTTTTGAATTTCTTCCAACTGCCCCTTTTTGTGCTTTCTTCTGTAAAGGACAGTCCAGCTTTATTTGCTGAGGATTTCTCTTGGAAAGGAATGAAGACTTACATTTTACATCCAGAAACCGGAAGACCTTCCCGTTGGTCCTGGAGTAGCTTCTCCCATGTCCCAGGTAGATCTTGTACCTGTTGAAGCTGTCCAGCTCAACCTTCATGGTGGCAGCTGGCAGCTAAGGCAGAAGATGGTGAAAAGCAAATCTCTGCTTTTTTAGGTTGTGTGTGCTGCCTATTCTGTCTTGGACATGAGAAAACTAACTAACATGCTTGTTCTATTGGCCTTGACAGCTCAAGCTGAATGAAGTACAGCGTGCAAGAATGCCCACATCACATACGCATTGGAAGAACCCCATGCCCCATAGTCACCCCTCCTCTACTGCCTCCCAGGACACACCCCAACTGGACACTACTGGCAGAACTGAAACAAAGGCATGGGCAAGAGCCTCCAGCAAGCCGAATGCCCAGAACTTGAAGAAATCTTGACCGTTCACTCTCCTTGGGGCCACCTTGGGAAGGCTGGTGGCACTAAAGTTCACCCAAGAAGGAAGACTCATAATTCAGACCCATTGTGAGACTGGGAGTGTAGCTCAGTTGTACAGTGTGTGTCTAGCATTCATAGGCTTTGGGTTTCATCAACACACACACACACAAATGTGTAAATACATTCCCTGACATGCAATGCTTCAGAACAGATGCCTAGGAGCAGAATGAGTACTCCTACTCATGGACACCACAGTGTGTATGCATCTTATTTATTTATTTACTTATTTACTTATTTATTTAATGGAACCAGGGATTGAACTCAGGCCCTTGCACTTGCCAGAGAAGTGCTTATTTCACTGAGCCATCTCCCCAGCCCATACTATTAGGACAACTTTTTGTTTTGCCGTACTGAGGATTGATTTCAAGACCTTGAGCTTGCAAGGCAAGCACTTATTCTACAGAGCCATCTCCCTGGCCCCCTATGCATCTCATTTAAAAAGAAAACATCTTAGTTCATTTTCTGTTGCTATAACGGGATGCCTGGCACTGGATGATTTACAAGGAAAAGAAGTTTGATTCAGCTCAAGCTTCTAGAGGCTAGAAAGCCCCAAACTGGGCAGCAGCTACTGGTGAGGGCTAGGTCCTGCTTTAAGTCATGGCAACAAAGCAGATCACTGTTGCTGATGGTGCACACATGTGATCCCAGCACTGGAGAGGCTGAGCCAGAAGGGTCATCACATGTTTGAGGTCATCTTGGGCTGTACTGCGAGCTAAAGGCCAGTCTGGACAACCTGAACAACATAGCAAGAACATGTGGTAGAAGGCTAAACAGGCAGGTATGGAAGAGGGGAGGAAAGAGTGGGTGGCACGTGGATGCTTTAGAGTGTGTGACCCGCAACTAACCCGCCCTTGCGGGAGCAACTGTAATACTGTCACAAGGGCATAATCCCATGTACCCAACGCCTCCTGAAGTCTCTGCCACTTCTTAGTACCGTTGCCCTAGCAAGTAAATTTCAGCATGAGTTTTGAGTCCCCCAAATCATACAGCACAGAAGCAACAGGGAAGGGAGCAGAACTGGAGCTTTGGGAGGACAGCAGAATCCCCCTGTGATGGGAATGTTTCCCCCTCCCAGGGGAAGCTGTAAAGAACCTACTGCATGAGGAGCGGCCCAGTGTTGCACAGCGGCCTCAGTCCATGCTGATGCCAGCTGGGCACCATTGCAAAGGCCACGTGATTGGAAGAAAAGCACTCCAGTGAGGGCAGAACTGGAGCTGAGGCTGGACTGGGATCCCTAAGGTAAGCTCTAGGGCCCTGGTATTGCAGCTCAGGCCCCACTTGTCTTCCTTCAGTTCCTCCAGGCAGCCTGGATACAGCCTGCGTGCTGACAGCTGAGGAGATGGGCTGGAAGGGGCAGGGGCTCAGACCAGGGTGAACAAAAAAAAAATTCCACCTAGTACCCTGTGGGAAGGACGTGTGTGCCCAGCAACCAACCATCAAATAACATGGCAACACATGCCTACAATCCCAGCACTGGGTAGGCTGAGGCAGGAGTACCACCTTGAGGTCAAGGCCAGCAGATAGCAAGACTCTTTCTCTAATAAAGACGAGACATGTATAAAGCCCTTAGGTCTATGTCTTCTATGTAGTAAGCAGCACCTGGAAGTGCTGGCTATTATTGTTCCACATGACACCAACATTACAGTCATTTGTCTGCCTGCGAGTCACTGCTATTTGTTAAGTCTCTCTGAGGAAGACTTAAGACTCAGAGTGCTTCTTCCTTTCTCTTTCTTTTTGGTGGTGTTGTAAAGCTGAGAACTGAACCAGGGTCTTTGCACTGAGTCCATCCCAGCACATTTTGTTCTTGTATTTTAAATTAGGGTCTCACGAAGTCCAGAGGTTGGACTCACACTCCTCCTGCCCTGGCCTCCTAGTGCTGGAATAACAGGCTAATGCCACCATACCTGGCTTATCTTTAAGAACTGAGAGCCCCTTGAAGACAGGGACTGATTTTCTTTTCAACTCTCCTTCTTGCAAAGGGCAGGCACCTGGTAAACCATGTAGAAACTATAAGCGAATGAAAGCTTCTCACGTGAATACCACATGGAAACACAGAGAACGGGAATCCAAGAGCTGGTTTTGCTTGAAACTCATTCTCATATCTTCTTCTGGGACCTCGGCTGACGTGCATTTGCTGGGCTTGACTGGATTATTTAATTGCTGTTTCTGTCTCTAACTGCTGTGATTATGTCTCAAGTAGTGGATATGTCTAGGGTGGTGCATAAATAGTAATTATTTTAATTATGGTTTTGACCGGTATGGTATATTCTAACAGTATAGCTGACTGTGCGTATGTGTACATATGCTCTTGAAAGTGGTAGAGAAATTTCCAATTGTGACAGAACAAAAGGATCTGCCCTCCACACACATGGTAATTTTAGAATTCTAACATGGAGAAGTACAATACCTCAGTGATTATGACAAGTTTGAAGAAAGAAATGGTTTTGAAGTAGTCCACTATCCAAGTGTGTTGTATTTAGATGATGCAAAGTGTAATGTTATTGATCACATTTTATGTTTTGTGCCAAGAAAAATGAGTATATGATGCAGCACTTGGCGGGCTAAGGCAGGAAGATCTCAGCAAGTTTAAGGCCAACCTGGGCTATGTAGTGAGTTCAAGGCCAGCTTGAGTACACTGTAAGATCCTGTTTTAAAAACAAAAAAGTAAAAAGAAAAGAAAAATGGATTATATGGCAATTTTTCAGGTTTCCTTTAGAGCTTGAGAATAATTTGTAGATTTAAACAATGTAACTTGTATAATATACTTTCTTGGCTAAGTTCTTGACATTCAGTAGGTATTAGATTAAATATTAGTACATCAGTTAGCGGGGTCAGGAGATGGCTCAGTGGAATAAGTGCTTCCCTGGCAAGTGCAAGAGCATGAGTTCAGTCTCCAGTTCTGAAAAAAAAAAAAAAAAAACCAGTTAGCAATGACACAAATCTAAATAAATATTTTATATACATGATACTCTATGCAGCCAGTTTTGATGGTGCACACCTATAATGCCAGCATTCTGGGATGCTGAGGCAGAAAGATTTTAAATTTGAGTCCAGCCAATTTAGCAATTTGGTAAGACTCTATCTCAAAGTAAAAGAAGGATTGGAGCTGTAGTTCAGTGCAAAGTCCTGGGTTCAGGACTTTGATACCATGAAGAACAAATAAAACCTCCCTATGTAGCTGGGCATGGTGACACACCTCTATAATCCCATCGTTAAGGAGGCTGAGGCAGAAAACCTGCCATAGGTTTGAGACCAGCTTGATCTACATAATGAGTTCAAGTTCAATTTGAACTGCTTATTGAAACCCTGTCTCAAAAAAAAAAAAAAAAAAAAAACCAAAATAAACAAAACCAAAATTTTTATGTAATTTCACTTGTTTCTTTATTTTGCAGTATTAGGAAGTGAACCTCGGGTCTCACACTGAGCTATATTCCCAGTCTTTAATTGTTTTTAACTTTTAAAACTTTGGAACAGGGTCTTACTAAAACCCCTGGGCTGGCCTTGAACTTACTATGTAGCCTAGGCTGGTCTCAAACTCACCATCTTGCCCCTATCTCCTGAGTGCTGGGATTACACGCATGGGCCCCGAGGCCCAGCTCTATGAAGTTTTTTGATGACTTCCATGAGGAATTTTAACCTGGACACCACAGTACTGGTAGGCCCTTTCAGCTCAGCGAGTGTGTGCAGCATTGGAATTCACAGAGGACCACACTGGGCCCTGGTAGTGGCAGAGGATAGCGGACAGCAGAACACACAGATGACTGTGATAGTATCTGTTTGTGGATTTTCTTTGTTTGTTTTGTGAAACAGGGTCTCATTACATATATTCAGTTTGGTCTGAACCGGTGGTGACCCTCCTCCTGCCTTGGCCTCTCACTATGCTTAACTTCCTATGGATCTTAAGTAAGTTAACAAGGGACAAAAATCCAACAATTCAGTTTGTGATTCTACAATTGGACAAAATTATTTCATAAAATAGAATAAATATTTCAAGAACTGGGCCAGAGTTGCAGTTAATTGACAGAAATGGGTTTTAAAAAAAGTAGAAACAAAGAACAAAAATGTTTGGGTCACTTCAAAGTTACTCTTCTTAGCTGGACATTGTGGTGCATGCCTGTAAACACAGCACTTGGGAGACTGAGGCAGGAGGCTTACCTCAATTCAAAACCAGCCTAGACTACAGAGGTAGACCCTACATTTTTTTTTTTTTTTTTTTTTTTTTTAAGTTACTTTTCTTAGGAAACAGGATCCTGAAGCCCTGAAATCAGGTCACTTTCTCTGTGTACCAGTGATGGCTGGGGTGGGGTGGGGGTGGGGGGACTTCGTCCATTATCATGCTGATTTACCTGGCCCGGTGGGAAAGTGGCTCTTATCTCCGCAGCCCTCATTTCTGGGAAGATTAAGGAGGTTTCCCAGGCCCTGAGGCTACAGCTAGCTGAAGGTGCTCTTGCAAATACAGTGAAGGAGTGGGGGCGGGAGCTCACAGCACCGCGGGGGCCGAGGAGCAGCGCTGAGCGGAAGTGTGAGCCTGGGCAGATCATGGCCAGTGGGGAAGAGCACCTTCCCCTCACCCCACTTTGCAACCAAGACTGCAGTGAGGTTTCCTGGGGCCCCTGCTAAGCACAGGTAACGTCGGTCAGCCTTTAGCGCTTTTCCCGCAACTGCCTGCTCCTCGGTTTCTATCCTGTAAGTTCTCTAAGGACAAAGGCCTTGCCCAAGGTCTTCCGTCTTCCTGCGCAGGGCACCCACTTCCCCCTCACGTTTACTGCTCGCTCTGGCCGCCATCCCCTGCCCTTCTGCGGAATTAGACGTTCTCACTGCACCTCGCTGGGGCTGGGCAGGAGGTCAGTGGGGCCCCCCGTACCTGGCACCCACAAGGCCCTGGGTCCCATCCTTAGTAATGAGAAAAGAAAAACTTAATTTAAAAGACCAGATGCCCTGCAGAAAGCACGTTTATAAAGTGCTAAGATATGCTGAATATGCAGCCCATGATTTGAAACATACTTTGTGGCTAAATCAGTAGAAGAGTTGGAGCCAAAGTAAACCTTTTAAACATACACACCACGGAGGGAGAATGGTTTCCAATTACCTGGAAAGTTAATCTGGCATTTTAATGGAAGTGACAATAAATCTCAGACACTGTACCTGCTCTTACCCAGAGTATGCAGAACCTCTGGTCCTGTAGGGGATACCTAGCAGTGCATGGCGGGCAGTGCTGTCTGAAGGAGAAGATAGCGATGGGAAATCAAGTTGGCACAGGAGAGGCTGCACATACTTAAAAATGTACAAAATTATTAATTTATGCTGATTAATGTGTTCTCAAAAATCTCCCAGGGACATTATTTTTTCATGTTATAAAATTCTGACTCTATCTTATTGAAATGTTAGCAAATTCTTGGAGGATAGTTCTTCTTGTGCTCTTGGTTTTTTAGACACTACTCACTATGTAGTCCAGGCTAGCCTCGAACTCACAGTGATCCTCCTGCCTCAGCCTCCCTAGTGCTGGGATTAGAGGTGTGGGCCACCACATGCAGCCTGAGGCCAGTTTCTTCCTGCACTAGTTATCAGTTTAGGGCAGGAGGCATGATTCCCTAAAACCTAAAGAGCTCCTGGGAAATGGGTGAAATCCCAGAGAGCAGTTAAAGGAAAGATCATTCTCCCTAGGGGGAGTTAAGGTGCTTCCTGGGGACATGGGAGGCTATTGGAGCTTTTTTGTTGTATTTTGTTGTTGTTGTTCTTGAAACAGGTCCTCACCTGTTTATAGTACCAAGGCTATAAATTCATGGCAATCAAACTCATGGCAATCCTCCTGCCTCAGCCTCCTGAGTGCTGCCCAACCCTACCTGATTTTTTTTTTTTTTTTTTTTAAATTTACTGCAGCTTCCAAGCCTTCCTCCAGGAACTGAATCACATTCTCCTTGGCCTTTGTTTCCTCCCCAAGACTTCTCGCCCACAGGCCCGGAAGCTCTTCCCGCGGCTGCTTGGCTCATGCTCCCCGGCTCTTCATGCCCGCTTCTAGATACCTTGTTTCCCTTTGTCCAGCATGCGCCTTTCTTTAGTGGGCATCAGACTATCCAGAGATGATACTAAACCAGACGTGGTGGTGCATGTCTATACTCTCAGCACTTAGGAGGCTGAGGCAGGGGGGAATCCCAAGTTTGAGCCCAGCTTGGGCAAATTAGTAACTTAACAAGACCCTATCTCAGATAGACAAACACCAAAACAAATAATGGGCTGGGGATGTAGCTCAGTGCAAAGGCCCGGAGTTTGGTCCCTAGTACCAAGAAACAAAAATGGAATTTGTTTTTGAAACAGGATTTCACTAGATTGCCCAGGCTGACCTTGAATTTACAATCCTCCTGCCTTAGTCATATATATATATATATATATATATATATATATATATATATATATATATATATATATATATGTTTGGTTTGTTGTTGTTATTTCAGGCTACCCAGCAAGTTCAAAGCAAGTATGGAGTGTGTGTGTGTGAGCTGAGTCAAGATCTCACCATGTAGTCCAGGCTGGCCCTACACTCTAAAGCCCTGAGATTCCATGTGTGCAGTACAGCACCTGGCTCAGAGTTTATGTCTTAGAGTGCACTGTGAGGAGGGGGGCAGGCAGTAGCAGGCCAAGGCGTGGGGAAGGAGGTTTCTGCAGGCCGCATCCTCTTGGGAGCATGGATCCGGGGAGGAGAGGACAAGCTCCCAACAGTCTCAAGGTGGAATGGACAGCACTTGCTCACCCCCTGGAGGGAGAAGGAAGAGCCAAGTAACCTATACTGTGGGCAACCCTTGCCCCTTCCTTGTTGGTTCTGACCTGATTCCCCCACCGCAGAGGTAGCAAGGAAGCCAGGCTACACAGTGACCACATAGTGAGACCCTATCTCAAAGCCACAAGCTAAGGAGCTGGTCATGGTGCACACCCACAATCCAGCACTAGGGAAGGCAGTTGTCGGAAGACTGAAAATGCAATTCCTATTCAGGCAATGTAGCATGACCTTTTCTTAAAATATACAATAAAAAAAGATGGAAGGCTAGCTTAGTGCAAAGGCCCTAACTTCAGTCCTCAATACCTGCCAAGGAGATGGCTCAGGGGAATAAGTGCTTCCTTGGCAAACTCAAGGACCTGAGTTCAACCCCCGGTTCTGCAAAAAAAAAAAAAAAAAAAAAAAAAAAAAAAAAAAAAAAAAAAAAAAAAAAAAACATCAATCTGTAAACGTTTAATAAATAAATAAATAAAAATAAAAATCTTTTGGGGAGCCGGGGAGATGGCTCAGTGGAATAAGTACTTCCCTGGCAAGTGCAAGGGCCTAAGTTCAATCCCCGGTTCTGCCAAAAAATAAATAAATAAATAAAAATAAAATCCTCAATACCTACAAAAGGCCATCAAAGATGCTCTTGGATTCTTCTCCTTTGGCCCAAAAGTAGCAAGTTCACACCTTTTTCTTAGGTTATAGAGTGTTACAATGAACCAAAATAATTTTTTTCCAGCAAAGCAAAGAAAGAGACAAAACAAAACAAAAAAATGAAAAAACAACCCTGGTTGTTTTTCAGAGTACAGAAAATCAAACATGTTAAATAAAAGCCACAGGAGGCATTGTTTTGGGCTGAGTTCTAGCAGAATCAGGGTACAAGACTAAATGAAGTCACAGACATTAATGTCCCAGATCACTCAGCTGAGCAGAAGCTGTTAATTTGACTTTCTAAGAAATCAGAATTGGAGATAACACTCTTGTTTACCAAGGAGGCCAACTCCACAGAACATCTCCCTGCTTTAATCTTCACACAAAACACCCTGAAATAGGGTTCAGTGAACTAATCAGCTACTTTCTTGTTTCTGCCTCCATCCAATTCCCTGCCTTATATGGGAAGTAACCTTGAAATGATCAATCTACTTTTTTGTTTTGGTTTCTGCTTTCCTCTTGCCCTTCTCTGTCTACAAAAGCAACTTCTTCTTTTGCTTGGACCACCATAAAACTCAGCTTACCTTATGGACTGAAGTGTGGCCTACTTTTACAATGGAAAACAAAGCTGATTAAGAGCACTCTAACTCCTTTTGACATGTGTGCTGTGAGTTGTGTTGGTTCTGATTCAAACAAGGGAACCTTAGAGGTGGAGGTGTTGGTGTGAGCTCGGAGGGTGTTGAGGACCAGGATGGTGGCCTTGTAGCTCATGGGTGGTGGTGCTGGTCATGGTGGTTGTGGTGATCCAGAGCTGGCTGGAGTTTATGACAAGAAGGGGACCACCTGAGAGATGGGCGCAGCCCAGCTGTGTGTGCACCGGACCCTCTGGCAGTACTTGAAGGGACAGAGTAGGGAGGAGAGCTGAGAGTTAGCAGTCCTGAGCGCGGTCTGCACCAGCTATGAAGAAACTTAAACAGACGCCCTAGAATCAGGAAGAAAGGGAGGGAAGAGGTGCCCTGGGGGAGGTGGGCAAAGGAATAGGCTCTTCTCTGGAGGGGGCTTGCCAAAGGCTGCTGGGCTGAGGTGCACGCTCTGTGATTGGTACAGCGGAAGATGTAGGTTTAGAGGATGAATTTGACTGGGATTAGTTGACTGTGCTGAGCTGGGGAGGGTGTAAGTCCTGCACCAGCAAGGATCTCAAGCCAACAGGACTCCTGGGTCACTGACTGCACCCAATTGTCTGTATGCTAGTGGTCTCTAGACTAGCTTTTACACATCTGGGAAATGACTTTCTATTTCTTTATATCTCATTGATGTCTCCCTAGTCATCTAGCACTTAAACTTGACATAGAAGATATTCAGTGTGGATTTATTTTTTTCATTTTTGAACCAGGGTTGTCACACTGAGCTGTTTTCCTAATCCTTGACCTTTATGTTTTGAGACAGGGACTTGCCATGTTGTTTAATTATCCAGGCGAGGCTCAAACTTTTGGTCCTCCTGCCTCAGCCTCCCAGAATTCCTCCCAGAATTCCTTCTGTATCTCTTCTAAAAGTTTGCATCTTTTTAACTTTTTAATGGTACTGGGCGCTGGACCCAGGGCCTCCCACCAGTTAGACAGGAGCTCTATGTCTGAGCTTCATCCTGTCTTCAATCCACCTTTTAATGTCAATGGCAGCCAGCTAGCATTTACCGTAATGGGGGTGTATTGGGTGGGGGGAAGGAAGCTCAGGAATAGGAAAACCTACCCTTGCCCAGTGCAGAGGAGACATCTCCGGTCTGTGTTCTCTGATTAGCACTCTCTGGCCAGTTTGTCCACTCCTGTGATTTCCAACAGCAGAACGTGTCCTGGTGTCTGCGATCAGATAACTGGGGTGGCTACTGCTGTGGAGCGTAGAGGCAGCGTGTGTGTGTCAGTGGTGGCAGACGGCTGCCCTTCCTGTCACTGGCTGTGAGGAGCACCAGCTAAGCAGCTTTGTCAGGAAGCACTTTAGAGAAGTAAAATGGTTTTGGGGAACGTGGCCATGCAAAGCAATCTAGAAAAACTGAACTCAAAGAAGCAGCGCTGAGCTTCTATTGTCCTGTCTGGATTTTAAAAGCATGATGATCATTGAAATATTTATATGGGCAAGGTGTGGATTTGGCTGAGACTCGGCCTCTGTATGGTGCATGAGCTGGATGTGGCACTGAAGGACGAACAGCTTGCCATGCAGCCTTGGAAAGCAGCGTTGTTCCCGTCCTGGCAAAGGCTGCGCACCTTATTTGACCCTATCTTTTCAGTGCTGGACACTGACTGAGCTTAGGCCTCCAGCATGGCAGTTCTGCTACAGAGACCCCTCCAGAGTCTTAGCCAATCACCTTGGAGTCAATTGGTCCCGTCAGTACAGCCTGAGGAGTGCCCTGTGCTCTCCAGGTGGAGCAGCAAGCCATTCAAGTCTCCAGTTCCACTTTCCCTTGTTTCATGTGTGTTTGAGGGCGGGGGAGAGGGGCATGGAGAGAGTAAACACCATTCAGGTGGAGAAGATAACTACTGGTCTCAGTGTGAACCTGCACGTTGGTTTTTTGTTTTTGTTTTTTTTTTTTTTTTTGTACCACTTTTGGGCCTTGTGCTTGCCAGGCAGGAGCTTCTGCCACTGAGCTGCATCTCCATCCTACAGTTTTAAATTCTCTTTTATTTGGAAGTATATTCAATCTCATTCATGTGCTGGGGGCTGAAATTTAAGCATGCAACTATAAATCTTTGCCAATATACAGAGACTAGAGCCATTTACAGCTCAGCTTATTATTATGGCCTTATTTTATTTTATTTTTTTCCATTTATTTTTATTTTATTGAAATACAAATGTCAATCAGACAGTTTCAAAACACCATAACCATACAGAGTCGATGAAATAATACATTGCAAACTGTTTTCACAACGTTTTGGTATTGTACAAGGTGCATACATGATATTATATTTACAGGTTTTTATACAGCTGAATTATATCAAAGATTCAATAATTATTTACCTAGTGGATGACCATAGCACTAAAAGCCGACATAATATCCTGTCTAACCACCATTAGTGCAGATCTTGCCTCTCATAGAATTATGTAAAAGCACAGCGTTATCTATCCCAACTGTACTGTCTATACACACACATGATGATTTTTTCTTTCTACAACCCTTCCTTTGTCTACACCTGTCAAAAGTGGTCATTCTGTTGACATTCAACTACCTTAGGTGCTTGAACTCGACACCACAATCCAACACAGTCCAGCATTCTGCAACCATAGGGAGTTATTCAAAGAAATTGTCGACCATATCCATTTACAGCTCAGCTTAATATTATGGGCTCACGATGTATACTTCATTTTTATACTTTTATACTTTTCTGCTGGATGGTTAAGACCTAGGT
>PVKA01011500.1:20875-60821 GCA_004027165.1 Ctenomys sociabilis | reverse complement strand
AAGCTCAAAATTACAAGTATCACAGCCAGTGCCAGGAGTCAAACCTGAAGATAAAAGCAGAGATTGTCCCCTCTGCCAGTGCTAGGTCTCCTCTTCGCAGTAATAATAATAATCAATAATAATAATAAAAATCCTGGTTCTGTCATACAGGAAAAGGATCATCCCTCCCTTTCCCAGTTGTCCCCACTTCCCTCCTTGAAGGTGGCCCAACTAAGGGCATCTAGGGGTGCTGTGGAGGGCACTTGGCAACTACCCTCAGTAAGCCCACTGGGAGGAGGATAAGATGCAAATGGGAAGGTGCTTGCACAGGGGTCCCAAGGATCCTCTAGGAACATGCCATTAACCTCAAGGCATCCCAGTCATCTCAAGTCCAGGCATCACTGAGTCATGCCCTGGCCCAGCCTGTGTCCTATTAACACTGAGGCTGCACAGGGTTGGGCTCTTTCACAGTCTGTCAGTAACTTGCTCAGTACATCCATGCTGTGGCCAGAGGCCTCTCACTACAGCCCAGTCATTCCAGCCAATGGTTCTGTGCAGTTGGCCTTGGTGCCCAGTGCTGGACCTCTTCTGGGAGAGTCCAGGGCAGTTGAGAGTCCTGGAGGGACCTGGTCTAGGTTTTGGTGGCCATAGCAACAGCAGTGACAGGAAGAAGAGGAGGAAGAGAGGAGAGAGAGAGAAAGGGAGGGGGAGAGAGAGGAGGGAGGGAGAGAGAGGGAGGGAAAGAGACAAAGAGAGAGAGGGAGGGATAGAGGGAGGGAGAGAAGGAAGGAGAGAGAGAAAGAGGGAGATAGAGAGAGAGGAAGAAGAAGAGATAGAGGAGAAGGAAGAGGAGGAAAAGCAGCGACTATGGGGTGAAGGAGTTGAGGGGTATGATCCTGGGAGAAATAAGGACTTCACACAGGGAGGGTGGAACCATGTGTGAACTTCTCACATAAGCACAAGTTCAAAGCTTATCTTTGAAGCCTGGCAGCACCTGTGCAGACATTATTTTTCTAGCTTGAGAATTGGGATGGGAATTAAAGGAACATTGAAAGTTATTCCAGCGGGGTATGGTAGTAATCCTAGCACTTGGGACAGTGAGGCCAGTCTGGACTACCTGGTGAGTTCAAGACCAACCTAAACTAGAGAGACCCAGCCTCAAAAAAAAAGTATTACAAAATGAAAGCCTACACAGAGTCATTGCAATAATAAAGCACATCAGGAAATTATTAGAATTCTTCAAACTGTTTAAGCCATAGTGATCACGAACCTATGGCAAGCATGCCAGAGAATGCTGCTTGTTATCACTAAAAGCTCTAAAAGTTTACGTTCACTGGTTTAAAATCTCACATTTTGAAAACTGTTGGAGCATTGCACATGAACTATCAGCAGGCTATCTGAATGCGGTGGTGGTGCACGTCTGTAGCCCCAGCACTCAGGAGGCTGAGGCTGCTGGGAGCCTGAGGCCGGCCCGGGCCACACAGGGAGTTTCAGCCCAGCCTGCACTGTAGAGTAAAAACCCTGTCTCAAAAAAGTTTTTAAAAAAATAGAAAAGAAAATAAGCAAAGAAAAAAATCCATAAGGTTAATAAAGGAAATTAACATTTGATGGCTACAGTTGATGGAAAAGAATTTCAGCCCTAGAATAAGCTTTGGATGAGCCAAATGCTAGGAAGCTTATCTTACGATGAGTCTTTCTTTGTATTAAAGTTGTAGTCACAGGGGGCCGGAGAGATGGTTCAGTGGAATAAGCGCTTCCCTGGCAAACACAAGGGTTTGAGTTCAATCCCCGGTTCTGCCAAAAATAAATAAATAAAAATAAAGTTATACTCACAGACTTCACAAATAGATATTCTGAATTATACACAAATTATAAGTTTTTCTCTACAACTCCACCTAGTTATAGGAAATATCAAAAGAAATATTAAAATTCCACTGTATAAAATTTCTTTTCTTTCTTTCTTTCTTTCTTTCTTTCTTTCTTTCTTTCTTTCTTTCTTTCTTTCTTTCTTTCTTTCTTTCTTTTTTTGTGGGACTAGGGTTTGAATTCAAGATCATGCACTTGCCAGGCAAGTGCTTATTCTACTGAGCTATCTCTCTGGTCCCTAAATTATCTTCTAAAAATTTGTTTTTCTAAAGTTAAATTCAGGGCTTGGGAGATAGCTCAGCTGTCTAAGTGCCTGCCTGGCAAGTGCAAGGACCCAAGTTCAGTCCCTAGTACTGCATATCGTGTTGGCCCTGGATGTACCATGTGGGTCCCAAAAGTGGGCATGGTGTTGCATGCCTGTATCCCAGGGCTGGGGAGGCTGAGACAGGAGGATCATTATGGGTTTGAAATATGCAGTGAGATCCTGTAGGAAATAAATAAATGAAAAAAAAAAATAAAATTAAATTCAGACTAACTCAAAACATTTGTATAGGAGTTAGATCTTTTTAGAAAATTAGTTTTGCAACAGTCACCAACTCTAGGTATGCTAAAATCTATATTTAAAAAATATTACAGGGGCTGGTCAAATATCTCAGCAGATTAAAGTGTCTGCAAGCAGGTGCAGGGGGCTGCTGTGTCAGCCCCATCCCCAGGGTACACTGAGATGGCAATTGAGACTGGGTGTGGTGGTGTACCCCTGTAATCCCAGCTCTTGGGAGGCTGTAAACAGGTGGATCACTGTGAGTCTGACCTAGTAGTGAGACCCTGAACACCCTATAGAATCTTCCCTAAAATACAAAAAAATAATAATAATAATAATACATTTATCTGAAAGCTATCAGACTATAAAATACTTTTATGAAAATCCAGCAAGAGTTGGGCCAGGGAGATAGCTCAGTAGAATAAGCACTTGCCTGGGAAGCACAAGGGCCTGAGTTGAATTCCTAGTTCCACCAAAAAAAAAAAAAAAGAGTACCATCAGTGGGCCAGAAAGATGGCTCAGTAGGATAAGCACTTCCCAGGCAAGCCTAAGGGCCTGAGTTCAATCCCCGGTTCTGCAAAAAAAAAAACGTAGCAGCAATGACAAAATCGTTCTCAAAATTAAAAACTATAAGAAAATAATCTGAGATGTTGCATTTGTCAACCACCACATTCAGTTATGCTGATTAAAACCGATGTTGCCAGAAGCATCCATCTTGACTTAGTGAATAAATTTGCATGAAAGCAAATTAGAAAAAGTTAGAGTTAATCACACCAATACTATTCTTTATATTAGTTGAGGTTGACAATTTTTTGCAATTTATAAATCTATTGTTAATCTATCACTGTTACCCCACAGTACATTTTGTAATAAAATATTTTAAATAAAAATGAATTATCTCTTCATGCCGTTTACTATACTTTTCTCCCGACTTTTTGAATGAGATCGTATTTTCTGAGACAAGGTCTTTCTCCGTTACCTACAGTGCCCTCCAATTCACAATTCTGCCGCCTCAGCCTTCTGAATAGTTGGGACTGCAGGCATATGCCCTGGCCTGGGTGAGACATCGGATGTTGAGTTTCTGCTGCACCATACAAATTGTGTGGCTGGCCTGGTTATATGTCCACACATAAGGTGCTGGAAGGTTGCCAGGAAATGTAGGCTTTTGTTGTTTTATACTGGGTATCAAACTCAAGACCTTGCACTTGCCAGGTCTTGCCACTGAGCTAGCTCCTCAGCCTGGGAACTGTAGTTTTGGAGAATTCTGTTTCAAGAAAGGGATTTAGAAAGTTTCAGGCCCACTAGTTAAGAGTCCCTGCCTATCTGACTGGCTGCCAAGCTGGTAATCGTGTTCATTCTCTCTTGCTTTCATGACCCGAGCAAAGCCTGCAAGAGAAGCAGGCTCACCGGATTAATCCCACCACTCTCAGGCAGGGTTGGACACTTCCAGAGGCCGGGTGGTGCATCAAAGTGCAGCCAGCTGTGCCCTCGCTGTGCGGTGTGAGGGCGGCTCCCCTGGCCCTATGCGGCTTCTTGGCTCGGGCTCACTTTCTCGATAATTCTGGATGTCTGCCCGCCCCCCAGAAGCTGTTTTTCCTCTCCTCCTCCCCCGTAGTACACAGAATGGATCGAGTGCTAATACTGACCTTTCTCATAGTTGGGTCTCAAGAAGCTCTCATTGATTTAAAAGGATTATTCCTGTAACCTCATGCCATTTTCTGGTTCTTTGGATGGCTACCAATAGTCCTAGAGTCCTCTGTAAATATCCTGAGAGGAAAGGAAGAGCAAGTTGCTCTGAGTGGAGAAATTCACAGGCCTTGGCAAGGGTGCATTTGCCGGCAAGTGTTCAGCTCTTTCTTTTCTTCCCCTGAAAGACTCTATTAAGTGGTTGTGCGGACGGCCAGTTTCCTAAAATATATCTTTTTTTTTTTTTTTTCATACTTCTTTCTTTCTTTAGTGTTGTACACTTTTATTTATCTTCTTCAGTCTTCTTATTTATTTATTTAAACTTAATCCTAAAGCCAGCTAAACTGGAAACACCTTATTCTCCTTCCTCTGACTCCCTGTTCGAGAGGTTCAGAGTTCCTGTCTCTTTTATCTCACTCATGCCCCCGTGACTCCAGCGCCTGCTGCCCTCTGCGGCTGCGAGGCAGCCTCCTGCCCGTGCCTGGCTGTGACGGACTCGCTCTCTGCCTTGCGCAGTAGGGAGAGCTCTGAAGTTCGTCTTCACGTCTGCTGTGACTCGGAGCTCGTGGTAGTTGGGGCCCTCCTTCGCTGGCCCTTCGCAGCAAGCATGAGGGCACGAGGGTGGGATTCCTGTCGGAGATGAGCTTTGTCCTCCCTGAGCATTCCTGAGCTGTTGGACTTCCTCCTTTTTTTCAGCCCAAGTAGTCCATGGTGGTCTTGCTGAGACTGGGGGTGTGAGTGCTGTAGCTGCCCTAGGGCAGGGAGCCCACATGCAATATGAGGAAGGTCAAGAGTCTTGCTCCTTTTCTTTTGCTCTTGCTGCTTTTGCTGTGAACTGCTATCTTCTGCCATGTACCATGCTGCCTCGGAGCCAGCCGATTATGCACTAAAACCTGTGGTTGTCAAGTATTTTGTTCCAGCATAGAAGAAAAATAAGTAAGACAATGGATGATCTTAATGGGGACTCTTCCTCCCTACTTGTTTTATGAGAGCTCTGCCCTTTTCCGTTGTCTCCCTCCCTTGTCTTGGGGTGGGGCTCTCAGCTTCTATGCTCCACTCCCTTGTGTGGGCCTTATTGTGGGGCAAGGTGTTCTGCTACGGAACCACTCACTGCATCTGCAGCAGAGGTGCTGTCATGCCTGTTCCTGCATACCATGTTTGCGCTGCCTTCTGGAGGGGCTGCAGCAGCTTCTGCCAACATGTTGGAAGCACACGCCAGTGACAAGTTTGCATGTTCTTGCTCCTGCTATGTGAGGTCCCTTTGAAGACACCTGCCAAGGCATGCTGGTTCACTTCCTCCTGGATCCTTGCAGCTCCTGATGGTGCTGTGTTTATCTGACCCAAGTCTCTAGACAGCTTTCTCCATGTGCATGGTGCCTGCCCTGGTGCATGATGTTACTTACCCCTTCTGCTGCTCTTGTGTTGGGCCCTGCAGGTGCTATGGTTGGGGAAGATGAAATGTGCTTCCATGACAACACATGAGCAGAAGGTATGTTCCATGCATTTGTGACTCCTCAGTGTAATCAGAAGAGGTGATCCCAAGCTCCTCAGGGACCGTGGAAGGTTGCTAGTGATGATGCATTTCTCCATGGAGTTCCATGGTCACTGGACTATGCCTCAGACACAGGTATGTTCATCGAGTCCTCAGCTGGAAAAGCCTGGCAACAGATGTGGGCTTTCGTGAATAGTCTTAGGAGATAAACACAGCTTTCCCCAGGAGCTGAGAGAACTTCAGCATCTGAAGACAACAGAGCTGAAGGAGAAGAGTGATCAGTGGCATGCTTTCAGGGGAGTGCTGTGCCCATGACTCTGGGGGGCTGTGTTCACAAACTCCCAGGGAAGCGGCTCAGAGAACTCCAGGGCCTTTGTAGGTATTGCCTGCGTGCTTCCTGAGCATGGTCTCAAGTATTGCTCAGCTGGGGCGAGTGGAGATGAGGGCCACAGTTGCCATTTCCATGGCCCGTGTATGTCTATCAAGTCTCAGTGTTTTGTTGATCTGGAAAAAGTAACTTTGAAGGATGCATTTGGTTAACTTAAATTTGACCAGAGGTTTCTTGGTGTCTCGAATCCTCATGTAATGTAGCATCCTCTTTCCATGCAGGTGCTTCTGCAGTTCTGATGAAGCATTAAGCTTTCAATTTTCCACAGTGTGACATGAGGTAACACAGGGGTGCTGCTCCACCCTTCCTCATTACACCTTGTGTGCTGCCCATGTTCTCTGAGCCTCCTTGAACACAGCTAAGCTCAAGTCCTGCACACACCCTTGTTTGGTGCCATAGCAACCTGGAGAGGGCACCTAGGAAGGGATGTGGGCATAGTTTACTCATCATTCAACTCCAGTCCTTTGGTGGCAGCTGGAAGGATCTTGTGCCAAGACCCAGATTACACCCACGGAGGACATGGAGATCCAAGGGACACTTGGGAGGTCTTCCCTGGGCCTGAGTTTCCAGTCCACTGCAGCCTTTGCTTTCCCCTCCTTCATCCTAAGCTGCAATTCTGAACCGCTTGCCTTCCTCCTGAGGCTCCTGTGTCTCATTCTTGCTCAAGGAGTGACCGATCACAAAGCTCCTTGGGAAAGGATGGTGGCTATAAAAGAAGGGCTGGTCCACCCAAGCCTTCAAAAAAGACTTTTGCAACACAGCTTACTGATGGTTCATGGATCACTGAGGCCAAGCCCTTTAGCTACAGTTAAGAGCCTTGTGCCAAGAGGCTGGCAGGGTTGGGGTTTCCTGGCACATGATCCAGGACTCACCTGTTTCTATCCCTGCCATCCCATCATTGCCAGGATAAAATAAATAGCTGCTTTTGTGATGGTATTTTTGAAGATGAGATTGGCATTCAAAGCATACTCCATAATGTGGGTGAGCCTCATTTGATAAAGTGAAGGCCATCATTGAAAAAGACCTTCTCCAAACTCCCCTGTTCTATGTCTCTCTCTCTCTCTCTCTGCTTCTGTTTCTGTCTCTAACTCTGTCTGTCTGTCTGTCTCTCTCTCTGTCTCTCTGTCTCTCTCTCTGTCTCTCTCTCTCATCTGGCTGTGGGTTCTTGCATCCACGGAGTCAACCAACCACAAGTCAAAAATACTCAGGAAAAAATTCAATCTGTACTAAACATGTAAAGATATTAAGGATATCATGTTAATGCCATTATTAAACAGTACACTATAACAACTATTCACATGGTATTATATGTAATACCTAAAGTAATTCTCAGAAATCTAGAGACAAAGTATGAGGATGTGCACAAGTTATACACAAATACTACACTGTTACATAAGACACTTGGGCATCTGTGGATTTGGGCATCCGCAGAGGGTGCTAGGACCAATCCCCAGAGGCACTGGGGAGATAGATCTCATTTTCTTACTTTATGAGGGTCTGAAGGCATAAATACAGTCTGTTTCTCACTTTTAGTGCAGTGCTAGATGATTTTTCTCAACTAGAAGCTGGTGAGATCTTCTATACATGCTTAATACGGGCCAGGCTAAGCTGTGATGCTCTGTGGGTCAGGTATGGATGCTAAATTCATCTCCAAGTTATAATAGTTTCAGGTTTATCAGAATATAACTTCCTTGTAGGTTAAGGCCTGCCTATGCTGTACACACACACGCACATGTGTGTGCACCCTCACATGCATACCCATACGTACTCATATACACATAATTTTGTTTCTCTGGAGAACCTTAATACAGTAACATAGCATCTATTAATGTTGTCCTTCTTATGACTTCCACATTTTATTAAATAATTTTGGCTTTTCTGTAATGATAAAATGTACATTGTAGAACATACAAATGGCACAAAGACAGCCACTGTATTTTGCTGAGTATACTGTTTTCTTTACACACACAGACAGACAGACTCCACAGAATTTTGATCACCTGCTTTTACTCTTTTTAAAAAAATAAGATTAATTGTAAGCATTTTTAAAATGTCATTAAAACTGTGGGGGCAGATGCTAGGACCCGCCTGCTAATCTGCTTCTGCTGGACGTTTAGGTTATTTCCTATTTGTGCTATAAACAGCTGTGCAAAAAAAGTTTTTGTGCATAAATCTATGCTGCTTTGCTGATTTTCATTCCACTCATGTGAAAACACACTGGACAGTCAACATGGCTAGCAGACTTTAAATCACCTCATCAGTTTCCAAATACAGGTACAGATGCCGCTTAGCTAAATGTCCTCAATGCTGCAGGTAGAACTGCAGGCCTCCTACCTCTGCCCCTCTGCCTCGTGAATTCTCAGTGGACCTGTGCCATGTGATTGGGTTACTCTGTCAGAATAGCTCCCAAGAATGAGAGATGTGGAAGTCCAAGCTACTTTGCCTGCCTGATATGACCCAACCTTTTGTTTTATAATCAACTTATATTGTTTGCCAAAGACCAAAATTCAGGAGATATGGCGAGTTATCACAAAATCATCAATAAATTGCCAAATAATCATACCAGACAATATATTTTGCCTCATGGCTTCTTCTGTGAAAGAAGTTCACAGGCTGGGTAGATAGCTCAGTAGAATAAGCACTTGCCTGGCAAGCACAAGGTCCTGAGTTCAGTCCCCAGTAGCACAAAAAAAAAAAAAAGAAGTTCAAACTTGTATTTAAGATTGAGGGGTTGTACATACATTGACATTTTTCAGGCAAAATTAGTTTTAGCTGTAAATAACAGTAACCTTCCTTTTATTATTCCCAACAAAAATAAACAAGACAACAGTTTAATTCATGGACATATATAAATTACAGAAGTAGGTAGTCCAAAGTTCACATGTGGACTCCATTGACACCTGGGGTATAGATCTTCTAGTCCTATTCCCAACTATCCTTAGGACAAGTCCTGCTTCCTCATGTCCAACATGGCTGCCACCACTTTAACTGCCTTGGCTATGTTCCTAACAGCAGAAGAGCTGCAAGGGGGAGGGGTGAAACTTCTCCTTCTTACAGACCTTTCCAGAAACCCCACACAGCACTCTTTGTTATGCCTCATTGGCCAGAACATAGTTGAATGACTACAAGAACATAGGGAATGTTATCCTTGAGTGTCAATGTGCCCATCTAAAAACTAGTTGATTTCAAAGAGTAGGATGTGAGTATTTCCTGAGCAGCCTCTGCTGCCAACTTGATTGTACCTAGCATTATCTCTGACTCACTTCAGAAAGCAAAGCAACGTCACACACAAGTGAAAGATATGAAAATGTCATGGCAGGTGGTAGTGGTGGTGGGATTCTGAATGGTAGACTAAAAATTTCAGAGATGCTAGAAGCAAGGACTTTTACTTTCTGCACAGAACCCTAGTTTCACAAGAATTAGTATTGAGAATCAATAACTGGAAGCACACCAAATCAAAAAGCACAGCAAAGGAAACAACCGACAGAGAGAACAGACACCTGGAAAATGGGAAATGCCTCAGACAGAGGGCTAGTATCCAAAATATATAGACACCTCAAAAAATCACCCTCCCAATAAAAGACCAAATCAAAAAATGGACAACTGAAAGGACCAGATACTTAACAGAAGAAGTACAAGTAGACAAGAAATACAAAAAGAAATGCTCAGCATTGCTGGCCACCAGAGTAATGCAGATGAAATCAACCCTGAGATTCCATCTCACCCCCCAAAATGGCCATCGTTAAAAAATAAAATAATAACAAATGCTGGCCAGGCTTCAGGGCAAAAGGAGCACTTCTACATTGTTGGTGGGAATGTGAACTAGTATAACTACTGTGGAAATCAGTAAAGAGAGCCCCCCCAAAACTAAAACGAGAAATTCTATTGTACTCAGCTATTCTTCTTTGAGGTATCTTCTCAAAAAGTTAAAGGCATCATATTACAGTCATATCATGCATGCATCCCCAGGTTGATAGCAGCACAGATAAATCTTGGAAGCTGCCTATTTGTCTACTAACAGATGAATAGAGTAAGGAAATGTGGAATGTATACACAGTGAAGTACTACTCTGCCCTAAAAGAAGATAAACTTCAGTTCATTATAGGAAAAGGGATGCACCTTAACACTATAAGGTGCAGTGAAAGAAATAGGACATATGGCTTAAGTATTGCTTGATTTGTCCTACACGAGAATCCCAGATTATAAACAAACAGTAAAGTAAAAGATAGAAGAAGGGAGACAGATCTTTCTCAAACAGGAAGGAAATCAAGATATGGATGGAGAGGGGTAGAGGGGAGGAAAGAGGATGAAAACAATAATTAAAATGTCTTAGTTACATATATTAAATCCACACAAGGAGTAGAATCATTATGTGTTACAAACACATACTAAAAAATTAGAAGTTTATAGCTTTATTAGAGTACTGATATATATATATATATATATATATATATATATATATATATATATATATATATGTACTTTAGCCAAATATATATTACATATATATGCCATAAATGTATATTTATATTAATTTAAATCTTTACAGTAGCAACTCATATCTGAACAAGGTACCTCCTATTTTATAAATTTGACAATTACTTTGTCATACAGCCCCCACCCCCAGGTTGTTTGAGATGGGGTTTCACTATGTAGTTCAGGTTGGTCTTGAACTCACTGCACATCCCAGGCTGGCCTTTAATCCAAAGTAATCCTTTGCCTCAGCCCCCAGAGTACCCAGATTACAGGCATGCTTCACTATACTCTGTGTACAGTTGTATCTTTCAGATTCAATTATTTCAACTTTTTCTTATGAAAGCACATGGGGGAAATTGATAAAAGCATAATGTTTCTTACTTTTTTGTTTGTTTATTTTGAAGGCAGGGTCTTGCTCTGTAATTCAGGCTTGCTCTGAATTCATGGTGTAGTTCTGGCTGGCCTGTAACACACAGTGATCCTCCTGCCTCAGCCTTCCAAGTGCTGGGATTACAGATGTGCACCACCAAGCCATACAATTAAATAATCCATTCATCTGTTAGTGGACAAATAGGCAGCTTCCAAGATTTATCTATGCTGCTATAAAACATGGGGATGCATGCTTGATATGATTGTAATAGAATGTCTCTAGCTGTTTTGAGAAGATTCCTCAAAGAGGAACAGCTGAGTCAAATAGAATTTCTATTTGAAATTAAATAGCCATGCATTTACAGTACAGGTGGGATAGATAATGCTATGCTTCTACATAATCCTATGAGAGGCAAGATTTGCACTGATGGTGGTTGGACAGGATATTATGTCGGCTTCTAGTATTATGGTCATCCACTAGGAAAATAATTATTGAATTTTTGATATAATTCAGGTATAAAAAATAAGATAAGTAAACAGCTACACTCTTAATTTACTGATAAGAGACATCTGCTATAATAATATCTGTAAGTATAATACCATGTATGCACCTTGTGCGATACCAAAACAGTATGAAAACAGTTTGCAATGTATTAATTTATTGAATCTGTCTTGTTAAGGTGTCTTAAAACTGTCTGATTGATATTTGTGCTTCAATAAAATAAAAAATAAATTAAAAAAACAAAATTACATTGTATCTTTTAATTGTTAACACATAGTAACAAATTATTTTATGTATTACCTTGATTTTCATATACTTGGTTATTCATTCTTATTTGTTATACTAGGCTTCATGTAGATTAAGTTTGTATAATGTTTTATTATAAAATAAAATAATTCAGAGTACATTAATAAATAAATAAATAAATGTAGATGTACTTCTACATCTGTTCATCTAGCCTCAGCAGCTGCACCTCCGGGTGAGAATGGCCAAAGGTAGGTGACTTTTACATGTTCGAAGCCAGCTGTACCGCAGAATTTGAATGTGGCTTTCTTTCCCCAGAGCAGCTGGGCTTTCACCCCAGGCTGCCTCCCTCAGAGACTGTAAAATTCCTCTGAAACTTGGCAGAATCAGAAATAGGTGAGAATAACTTCCCAGAAAATTAAGTGAAAATTCACAGTATGGAGGAGTAGTTGAAGAAATTTAAACAATATATCCCCAAAACTCTGGGAATAAATGCATCATAAATCACTATGTGAAATAAGCAGTCTAGTGAGAGGAACATGTAAAACTGCTCTCAGAAATCTTAGATTTTACTATAAATGAAATAAAGGTGGAGAAAGGGCACAAGTTTGGCAGTCCTTTCTGTCACTATTTTTGGTTCCCTGTCTGAGGAAAATTTTGAAAATTTCCTTGTAAGGACAAAAGAAAAAAACCCTGAACAAACAACCCTCCCCACATGCAGTTTGAAAGAACTGGTTAGTGACTGTAAAATCTTCCCAGTCACTCACAAAGGGCAGCAGCAACGGGATCCATTCAGGCTCAGAAAGTTGCCTCTGGCCTCACTGGCCTCAGCGTTTCTGTGAGGGAATATCTCCCGAGTTGGAAGGAGAGCACCCCCTGAGCAAGAGGCAGGCCTTTCTTCCTTACGTAGGCATCGGATCCTAGTCCTTAGCTGAGATGTTTGGCCCTATGTGTTCCGTTCTTTAGAGCCCTTTCATCTGTGGAGTTTCTTCTGGATTGTGGAAAGAAGATAAGCAATAAAGTGATTCGCTCCCACGAATTCACAAATTAATTATAATCATGTGAACAGTTTTCTGCGCAATGGTAATAAAGGATAATCTGTTTTACACAGGAATCTTCAGCCGAGCCTTCTCATTTATTTATCAAATACACAGGTTCAATGAATATTGAGTGCCAGGTAAGAAAGAGCTTTATAAACAGTAACTCACTTAAAACTCCTAACAACCCTCTGAGAGAAGGATTTCTATTTATGTGAGGAAACTGAGGCATGCCAAATTGAATTAACTGGCCACCATCAAGAAGCTTGTAAGTGGATGTGACACCCATGGCCGGAAGTACCATGTGTGGGCTGTCTCTCATCTTCCTGCACACTCTCGTCAAAGAAGAGTATCTGCTTGAAGTAGGACAGCTTGGCAGGGGAGGTTGTCATCAGGCACTTACTAGAGTAAAAGGAAGATGGCGCTTTTCTGAAAGGAGGAGAGAGAGAGAGAGAGAGAGAGAGAGAAGAAGAAAGAAAGGAAGGAAAGGGAGGGGAGGGGAGGGGAGCAGGGAGGAAAGGCTGTTGTGTACTGCATGGAAGATTGTTTTGAGCATTCTCTCAGAGGATGTCACAGTGGAGGACAAGCTGCTACCCTTTGTGTCCTCATTTCTTCAAATAAGGATTGTCACGACCAGCCTGCTTGCATTATAAGTTGTTTATAAATCAAATCAAATTGGATTATGTATGTCAAAGTACTTTGTCTTCAATTTTTCCTTATTTTAGCCTTGCTTTGATTTTGGGATGAAGGGAAAAACACAATTCAAGTTGAAATTCTCGTGTCCTCCAGAACTCCTCAGAACTAGCTACTGATCTTCTTCCTCTTGGCTGGACATTCCAAACATTACGACACTTCCCCAAACACAAAACATTCATTATTATAATGACACCTTCAAAAAGGAAACTCTTTCTGAATGGCTTTCATCCAAAACCTTAAAGTACACTAATCTTCACGGCTTTAAAATGTTTTATTGGCTTTCAAACATTCAGACCTCCTGTTTATCATGAAAGTCAGGACGATCCCCCTTGGGCTTGCCTGTTGTCTCTGGCCATGGTCTTCCTTGCACAAAGCTTCACTTTCTGAGGTCCCTCTCTGTTCATCTGCTCTCACTTAATCACAGAGCAGGGCCTCATCCACACAGGGGTGTCTGTGGTCCATTTCTTTCCCTTTCCTGGGTGAGTTTTGGGTGTAGTGGTGAGGCTTCCCTTGGGAGGGTTGAGACTGTGGGAAGGAACATCTGGGTCTGAGCAATAATTACCTTCAGATTCACTTATCTTTCTTTTCACCTGGATATCCCACAGGCATTGAAGAAACAATGTGTCTGGAACTGAACTCACCATTATGAGTTTTCCTCTCTTCCTCTGCTCCTGTTTCAGTGACTGGTATCACCACCGGCCAAGCAGCCCTGGGGCCACCTTGGCTCAACATTTCTCTCGCCCATTGTCACCAAGTCCCAGCAATTTCACCTCCTTAGTGCTCACCTTCGATTCGTATCAGATGAAGTAACCTCAGAGGTTTCTCCTCAACATAGGAGGGGGCCTGCTAGTGTTTTAAGTGTCCTCCAAAGGATCATGTGTCACATGTTTGGTCTTCAACCTGTGGTGCTGCCAGAGTGTGGTGGAAGCTTGAGGAGGTGGGGGCTACTGGGAGGTCTGTAGGTATGCACCCTTGGAAGGGAATATGTGACCCCGGCACTTTCTCTCCTCTCTTTTGCTTCTTGGCCATGAATGGCCAGTTCTGCTTTGCCACAGACCCCCACTGTGATGAGGCACCACAGTCCCAAAGCAGCAGGGCCAGCTGATCACAGACTGAGAACCATGAGCCAAAGCAACCTTTTCTCTAAGTTTATTATCTTAGGTATCCACAACATAAAGCTGACTAACATAGGCCTGACCTGCTGGTATCGCAGAATGACTTCTAACAACCTGTTTCACACCCACCATCCCAAGAAGCCTCTTTTCCATTGACTTCCTTGCAGATACCTGCATGTAACCACAGCAGCAACATTCAGTTGGAAGTACTTCTCCCACTATATTTTTCTGGCTAACTTTTCCTCTGTCAAGTGCACAAACCTCCAGGCTCCCAGACTGCTGTGATGCAACCTCTGCTGCTACTGTTGCAGGCAGCCTGAGTTAGATAAAAGTATTATAGGCAGTTAGATGGGGTCAGGCCCTTGAGGGAGAAAACACAGAAAACAAGATAGCTTACAACTGTGGGAGGGACGGATGCTCCTACTGTGAGCCAGACCCAAAGACCAAACAAATGCTAAACTCCCTGAAGATTAGCATCCAGGATTGATCATTACCCAGGAAGAACCATTGTCTGATGGCCACCAGATAAGATCCTGTTTTACATTCATGTCTGCTTCTATGGGACTCACTACCCCATTTGGTCCTGGGCCTAATCAACTTTATCTGAGCAGTGGTGCTTGTAATCCCATTGGTTGACACAGTTTTGTCCCACCCCACATCCACCTAAACAAGTCCTCCTATTCTCTACCTTAGCCCCACATGATTTTACCTTATAAAAATAACCTGAAAGAGACAGCTTCCTGGGCAACCCTCTTGGGTCCCCCTTCTGTCCCTCCCAGACAGAAGCTTTTCTTTCCAATAAAGTTTTAGTCTCAACCTCTGTTTGTTCCTAAAATTCATTCTTTGGTTTTAGAGAACACGAACTCATCCAGGTCCAGTTCAGAGTTTCACTTCTTTATGTCACTACCACAGAGACCCAATCCTAGCTCTTGCCAAATCTTATGCTGTTTGTTTACCTTTGTGGTACTCACATTGGTCAGAAATTCTTTAAGGGTTGTAGCTGGTTGTTTATATTTACAAATCTAGTGTAATAAAGTATGACATCAAATATTTGTTATTTATGAATTTTCAATGTGGATATTTAAAAATCGTTAAACACATGAGTGCATCCTAACATTGCTGTGCACATTGCCCGTGGTCTCAGCCAGTGTAGCCAGGCAGAGCAACTGCATCCCATGAAACAGTGTTGACTGGACATCCACTTCCAACAAAGAAGGTGCAGTGTGAACCCGAGGCCACCAAATCCCCTGGTTATATCATACAGTGTGCCACCTAGAAGCCACCACCTCATGCTGTGCAAGAACTGCTCACTGTACACACAGCTAAGGGTTCAGCTCAGAAGCAGTTCTCTCAAAGGATGGGGGACCCCAGACAGCTTGCTATGTCACCATGTCTGCACTTTCAACCACCTCTCGTAATCCACTGGAGGCTTGCTGCCTCTCGTCCTCTTGGTGGAGGTTCTTGTGCTCCACAGGGTGACACTGGTGTCAAAGGCCCCAGGAAAGTTCTCATAAAATTTGAATTGCAAGACTGGGCGTGGTGGTGCACTCCCCAGTGCTGGGGAGGCTGAAAACGGGAGGATCACTATGAGTTGGAGCCGCGTAGTGAGACCCTTTACCAAATAGATCAAAACAAATTGAACTGCAACTGATTCCAGGAAATACCAGATTCTTTGTGTCTAGGGAGCAGCAGACAAAAGTGGCACTGCTCCCTTCAACTACACCAACTGGTGTAATTGTCCCAGATTAGCACAAGAAGGGAGGATCATGTTGGACAGTTGAAAAGATGCCACATGCACCTTAGTCCATTGGGAGTCTCCTACATTTACTGCTAGGCAACTTTGACCTATGCCAAAGTGACCACTGCTCTGGCTGAAATGATGTTACCAGTGTACTATAGGCTGTGATGTTTTTTGATTGGTTCTTAGTTCCTGCTCTATTTTTCACAGGGCTTTTCCTCAAGAACTCACTGGTGCTCCTAGTGCTATCTGAACATCTACTTATCAGGGGACCAAGACTGCACAAGAGGCCGTTCTGCTCATGGACATCTGCATTTAGGAGATTTTCTAGAGCAATGATAGTGAACCTTTTAGAACCCCCAATGAGATGAACAGCTCACTGTGGCAAGTGTCTCATAAATTCACCACCAAAGTCCTAGTACAAATACTGTGTAAATCCAGTAAGTTAGTGCCAAAGAGAAGAACTTCCAGCCTGGTGTCAGGCATTTGGGAACACCTTTCACATGCTCTGATACTGCTTATATCTGAGGTGGGCCCTCAGACATGTTTGTCTTCTGGTTGACTTAACTGGCAAGTGTCACAGGATGTGGGCTTCAGAATCAGACAGACTGGGGGCTCCTATCCTAGGTTTGCCACTTGTAACCCATGGAACCCTATCTGAATTAAGTAGAAACAGTAACCTTCACTAGGTCATTAGGGGCTGAATTAAGAAAATGAGTGTAGTGTAGCATACAGTAAAAACCCAATACATTGCAAACACACTGGTATCATCATTCTTACTCCTAAACTGGGAACACATCAGAGACGCCTTAAAAATCTACTAACCCAGGGAGACTAATGAGGCTGGGTCCTTCCTTTCTACTAAAGAGCACATATGTCAGCAGTGCAACTGAATTTTGTTTTCCATTAAGGCTGTTTCCAATGCAGTGATCTGTCACTGTGTCACGGCCCACTCACATAATGCCTACGAACACAAAGCTAGAAGCCTGCCAGCATCTGGGTGTTCACTGTGGTACAGACCAGCACACCACTGCTGAAGTCTCTTGGTCCATTTCTGCTGCTAGAACAAAATTCCCTGGGCCAGGTAATTTACGCACAACAGACATTTATTTCTCAGAGCTCTGAAGGCAGAGAAGCCCAAGGCCAGGATACCACTGCATTTGGTGTCTGGTGAAGTTCTGTTCCTCACAGACTGTGTCTTGTTGTTGTGTCCCCATAAGGAGGAAGATGGAGAAGGCAAATAAGCTCCCTTTGGTGCTTTATTATAAAGGCCCAAATTCCATTCTTGAGGGTGGAGCCTTATGAACTGAGTGTCTGAGAGAGAGGAGTGTAGGTTTCCACATATGACCTCTGAAAAGACACAAGTATTTTGACATTAGCATCCTCCTTCGCAGAATAAGTTCTGCCTCATGTGAGCTGCCAAGGTCAGGAGCTAGGGAGTTCCTTTACCTGTTCCCCTGACAACTGGGCTGTCACCTGCCCCTGCTTCTTGGAGACAAGTAATTTCATCTGGACACAGGATAGAGTGATTAGAAAGTGCATGTCTGCCTGCTCTCAGTCTCTCCTTGCCCTGTAACCTGGACTAAGCTTATCTATTTTCAAATGTCCTATTACTAGCAACCAAGTTGTAAAGTGGAAAATGGCCTTCATATCTTAAAATGAAAGAGAAAATATTACTGACATGGAAAATAGAATGGACAAAAAGCTTTAAATTGTTTTGGGTGTTTGGAAAATCCAGATCATGGTTAAGTAGAGGGTCTTTGTATTATTTTTTCCATTAAGAAGTTAAAAATAAATGAACCCTGAAGATTTGAAAAGAACCTTGCATCCAGAGACTATAAAGACTGGATCTTTAGCAGCGCTTCTTACAAACCCTGTGCCTGGTAATAGCATGTGATGCGAAAAGGATATTATGTTTTCAAAGAAAGTAGACTCTTTACCATCTTTGGGTGTGACTCTGCTGTGAGGTCTTATTTTTATTATGCATCACACACTCGACATGAAAGGAAACTAGACTCAGGGACCCGACTAACTTTCTATACTTTCCTACAATTTATATAAGGATGAATAAGATTAACAGTTAATTTACAATTAAAGTGAGCAAATTCCAATCCCTAGACCAGATATAGATTAAATAAATCTTGCACTGTTTTTACATGCTTTGAGATCAAAGTTTACATTCCAGAAAATTTTATTTATCTTTTAGGATCATCCTTGAAACGGGAGCACAAAATGAGGTTGTGACTATCTCAGGAGGCTCCTTCATTCTTTGTTGAAAGCAGAACAGTGGGTATGGTACATATATTTCAGATAGTATAAATACACTTTTCTCTCCTGAGTGACTCTGCCTCGCAAAGCTTACTGGAAGGAACATGCTGTCCAGCCCACCTCTTAATGAGTAGTACTTGATGTAACAGGATTTCACCCCCAAGATATCAGATTAGCTCTGACCTATAATTTGTTTTCATTTTAATTAAGATGCTTATATTTCTTTTTTCTTTAATTTCTTCCTCTTCCTCTTCCTCTCCTCCTCCTCCTCCTCCTTCTTCTTTTGCAATACCTGGGATCGAACTTGGGACCTTGTGCTTGCCAGGCAGGTACTTACATCACTGAGTTATATTCCCAGCTCCTATATTTCTATTTTCTTATTGATTTATGTAATCAGACTCTTGATTTTAAAGTTATATTTTCTCATGCCAAAATGATTTCTCTCTTTGTTCTCCTCCCTCCTTCCTTTACTTTCTTCTTCTTAGCCTCCTTTCCTTCCATTTCCTTTAGCAAAAGCAGTGATGCTATACCTGAGCAGCGGCAGGAAGCACAGGTGCCCAGGGGCTCTCAGGCAGTGTCCACTGCATGAACAAAGAAGCAGAACTCTGGAAGAGCAGATCAAGGTCAGGAAACAAAACCTGTCAAATTTTCTGGAGTGTTAGTTAGGGGAGGGTGAACAGTGATAGTAGGGGATTTTCCAGGTGCCAAATTATGCAGAAGCCTCAGTGTCATATTAAACAGACTGGATTTGAACTGATAAGGAAAAAGAATCAGTTTGTGGGGTCCAGGACTGAATGCAGGGAAATGATTTAGGAGACCCTCACAGTGGTCCAAGAAAAGCAGGAGTGAGGACCCACCCTAGAGTGGTGAGGGGTAATGGGGCCCAGAAATATGTAGAACATAAATTTAGTGAGTGCAAATGATTGCTTGGACATGGGGAGTAGGGAAGGCATGGAAGAAACCTAAGATATGTGCTAGCTTTCTAGTTTGTGTGATTGAATAAAAGGAGTGCTGCCAACTGAGAGATGAAAAGAAAAAAAGATGAACTAGTTCAGAAGGAAAAATGGTGAGATGTGTTTCAGACACATTGGCTCTGAACTGTCTGTGGCTTATGATTCCACAGGCGTCAGGGAGCATTTGGATGTGGAAGCCTGGAGCTTAAAGAGAAGGACCTGTTGCTAGGATCTGTGTGTAACTGGCATGTAAGTAATGGTTTAAACTGTAAGAAAGAGTAAAGTCACCCGTGTTTGCTCTGAGAAAGTGTGCAGTGAAGAGCAGTGCATTAAGGATGAGACAATAGCATCTCAGCGATGGTTAAAGCAGAAGGAAGCCCACGAAGAAGACAAAAACAACAGACAGAGGGTGATGAAGACCCCTGAAGAAGGCAGTATGGTGGCTGCTAAAGAAGTCGAATGTTTCAAAGGTAGCAAGAACAAGAGTATCCAATAGAGAAGCATAGATTTGAACTAATAAGAAAAAAGAATCAGCATGTGGGGTCCAGGACTGAATGCAGGGAAACCAATTAGGAGACCCTGTGAGGTCTCCTCCTGGTGGTACAAGAATAGGGCAGCTGAAATACATGCATTGGATCTGACACCCAGAGCTCTGCTGGAGAGAGCACAGTGAGTGCGGAGGATGGGGATACCACAAAGGTTTGAGGGGAGAAGGGAGCTGAGGGTCAGGTGACCAACCCTGGGGCTGAGATGAAGAGAGAGCCCATCCACTGGCAGAAAATGGAGGGTAAAAGAGACAGAGGATTTGGAGGCTGAAAACCTGGTGTGACAAAAATGAGTTTTGTGAGAGGTGGAGTGATGAGTACAGAGCACTGCGGCTGAAGATTTTACATAAAAATGGATCTGGATGACAATAACAGGGTCCTAGAAATAAGTGTGGAGATGAAGGGCTCCAATCAAAGTTAAAGGCCATTACAATGAGGAGGTGGAGGAGTGCTGACCACGAGCCTTGCAGCTACAGTGGGCACTCAGCCGGCCTGGGTTCAGAGAAGACACTGATGTAAAGGAATTCTGAGCCACACCACAAAGATTACAGTGGTGCTAGTGCTAATCTTTATCAGGCATCTATGTGTTTCTAGATAACTAAGTCCTTCATATACATTTAAACTTGCTAAGGTAGATGTAAATGTTAGCCTCACAGAGTGGTTGAACAAATTGCTCAAGGACACAATATGAACAACTAGTGGAGCCAGCATTTGAACCCAGGCAGGCCGATTCCAAGATTCCATATAGGTTGCTATTGTATTTTTAATGAGGGGTTGGTAATCTAAATCTTTTACCGTCTCTTGCTCGTGTCAGCCTCTCTTCCCCATTCGTGCCCTTGTTCATTTCCTGGCTTCAGTCCTAATCACACCTCTCGCGGGGATCGATGCAGTCTGCATGCTGGTCCCCACAAGTACTACCAAATAAAAGTCACAACAGTGGTCTCCCCTATCGCCCCTCTGTGCATCTTAAATCTTACTCACCCCTGTGTCTTTGCCGGCTCAAATCTGAACTTCTTTGCCCAAACTTTAATGTCCTCTGCAGCGCGATCGTCCACCCTAGTTTCCAATCTTCCCTCCCACCTTCCTAGAAGACATTCTTACCCTGGCTGCGGTGCCTTACACAGTGCTGCGTACATAACAGGAAGCAGCCACCACTGGTGATGAAAAGGAGGTGGAGGATAAAATTAATTTATATTGGTTTACAGAACAATTTGTTTTGCCTATGTAGTCTTGCTTGATCCCTTCCTTCCTTCCTTCCTTCCTTCCTTCCTTCCTTCCTTCCTTCCTTCCTTCCTTCCTTTCTTTTTTCTTTCTTTCTTTTTTGAGACTGCCAGTAGGGTCTCACTATGTATGTAGCTCAGGCTGGCCTTGAACTCCCACCAATAGTCCTGCCTCAGCCTCCCAAGTGCTGGGATTATGGATGTGTGCCACTGTGCCAGGCCTGATATTTCTATTAGTACATCTCCTTTATAACTTACTGTTTATAAAACATATTCACATTAATTATATTATTTAGTCTTTTATAAAATAGTTATGATTACTTCCATTTTATATCAACATTTATTCAACAAATATTTCCTGAAATAACCTGGGAACTATTCTAGCTTCTAGATAAAAAATTGAGCACAGAGCAAGCTCCTCTCCTTCAGAGTACGTACATTCTCACAGGGTAGAAGACACAGAGAAGTGAGCAGAGAGCAATGAAGAGAGCAGAGTGGTGCTGTGATAGGACTAGAGTTGGGAGGAAATGCTGTTCCGAGCAGGTGACTCCAGAGCTGTGGCCAAAATGAGAATCTGGTCAGGGCAAGTCCCAGGGAGAAGTGGTGCACACTGAAAGAGGCGTAAGTTCAAAGGCTCTGTTAGTTACTTTGCTTTTTGATGAGACAAAATACCCCACATCCAAAGCTGAAGGACAACAGGTTCATTTAGTTCAGGCTGTTGGGGTTTCAGTCCATTACCTGCTGGTTCCAAGGCAGGAGGGTGCGTATTGCAGAGGAGAAATAGATCATGGCGCACAATGCACGGGAGAGACCGAAGGTGGTGCACGCTGCACGGAGAAACAGATCATGGTGTGCAGAAGGCAGCAACAGCAGCTGACCACCGCTTTTCCTGTCTCTCATATCTTACCCAGGCTACTTAGTGCGGCAACACTCATACAATTCTTGAGCCTTAGATTCTAGCATTGCACTATGAATCAATTATAGATGTGGCCACCTCTGAAAAAGCCCCTCCCCAACCACATGAGTCTTTGTGGGGACATCTAGATACAAGCCATAGCATTTCCCTGGCTCCCCTAAGACTCTTTATGCAAAAGGCATTTAGTCCACCTCCAAGGGTTGCCAAAGTCCTAACAGCTTCAACACTGCTGAAAAGCCCAAGTCACATCTCTTCTGAGACATTTAAACATTAGTCATAACAAGCATGTGGTAAAAATAAACTTGAGGTGCTCTAGGGACCGAGATAGGGCCAGCAGCTGGAACCTACTGAAGAGCGAATGAAGGGAGATTGGAAAAACTAGTCAGAGGCAGATCAAACAGGCTGCCCGGGGGCACCACAAGGCCTGGGTGGATGTCCTAATGGCAGAGGGAACCATCAAGAGCTCAGGCGAACAAGTGGCTGCTGGAAGACAGTTTTTCGGGGACACTTCAGTTTTCTGCATGACCCAGGGCCCCCAGCAAGGGCATTTCTAGTAGGTGTTTACCTGAGAGGCATTCTAGAATAATAACAGGATCTCTCTCTCTCTCTCTCTCTCTCTCTCTCTCTCTCTCTCTCTCTCTGCAGACATCCATGGTAACAAAGACAAAAACCTCCCACATCCAAGGTTTGCTTGTATTCCAAGGCAACAAGCAATCCCTAGCTATAGAGAGGTGGCAGTCATCCATATGATTAAATTCTTATAATTTCAGGATTACTTGCCTACAGTTTACTCCATTACATATGTAGGCAATATATGTAATGAGTGAAAATACGGTGAATGTTTACATTTTTAAAAATCACAGTAGAAGACACATTGCCAAGAAAGATGGGATAAGTATGTCTGAAGCAAGAAGGGATCTTTTAGAGGGGCTGGCGGGTTACCTCGGTTGTCTAAAGTGTCTTCTTGAGCAAAATCAGTTAGAGGCAAGGAATGGCCTTCGCTTCGATCCCCAGCACCACACGCCACACCAGACCCGCCCTTAAGGCACCTTGTGCCAGCCAAAAAAAAAAAAAAAAAAAAAATCCTTCTCAAATTTTTGGGGCTGGCCAGACAGCTCAGCAGACTAAAGTGCCTGCTTAGGCAGAGCACAGAGGCCGGGGTTCGATCCCCCAACTGCCATGTCAGCCTCCACCCTCCTCCCCGCCCTACTCCTGGGGCATGCGGAGACTGGCAATTGAGACTGGGTGTGGTGGCGCACGCCTGTAATCCCAGTGCTTGAGAGGCTGAAACAGGAGGATCATTATGAGTCCCTGATCAACCCGGTGAAACTCTGTACACCTTGTAGACCCTGCCCTAAATTAATAAAAAAGAAAAAAAGGGGATCTTTTAGCATTTAGACGGTAGTTAATGGTAATACATTTTTAGCATAATGCAAATTTTAATTTAAACATTTACTGTATTTTTTATTATCCCTCGTGTGTGTGTGTGCGCGCGCGCACGTGCATGCACGTATGTGGTGGGGGGACAGGTTGATTTGCTGGTTTGTGAGCAGAGCAAAATGTCGGTCGGAGTCTTTGTAGTATCTGTCTTACCCACTTTTGAAGAAGATCACCTGGGAAAGAGGCCAAGCTTTAAAGAGCTGAGCTGTTCTTAAGTGAGTGCCCGAGCACATCCTCTGGACCGCTCCCGTGAGGTTTCCAGCACTTTCTCAATACCTCTCAGAAGCCACGCTGATCATGCTGATTTTCCTTCTAAGTCCTCCGATGTGGTATAATCCTGACTGCAGACTGTTCTCACCAGCTCTCTGAAAGTCTCTATTCAAAAAGTAATATAAGAATGAGTCCAAAGGAACAAATGCAGAAAAGGAGAAGTTGGCCTAGACACTTTGTTAAGAATGAGATAGATTTGCTCTGGGATTTTTTTTTTTAAAGAGTTTGAATCTTGATGGATTCCTGTGTGCAGTGAGCTTATCAAGGAAGGAAGGTTCTACTTAGAAGAACTATCTCTTAATAAACGTGGCATCCCAGGATGCAACAGACCGCGCATGCTCTGTGCATGCATTGCCGTACACTCTGGTGCTGCCTCCCACCAGACACAGCTCGGCTCTGGTGTGGGCCACTGTGCTGTCACCCTAGGGAGAGCAACCACAAAGGAAAGATCTGCTGGATGTCTCTTGTTTATTGGTTGGTGTAATAGTAACAGACAGTCATTTCCCAATTCTGACCAAATATCTGCTCTCTAGGAAAAAAGTATAGTTCAGATTCAAAATCAAAACAAAAACCTACTTATTTTCTTTGGCGGTGTCCTTTTCTGCTTTATTGATCTCTGAAGTCTCCTGTAAAATCAGTTCTTACAGTGAGTATTTCTGTTTCAAGCTTGTACTTTCAGAGGAGTTTGCCACACAAAATTTTCTCTGCACTAAAGTGCCACTTGCTGCGGTACTGTACCCTATTTTATATTGAGGAAAAGTTGCAAGAGCTTATGTTTTAGAACAGTTACCATATTCTCTGGTAGGGTGTTAGGGAAGTGGTTGACAGTCTTTTAAGCTGAACATCTTACCAAATGTTGGTGAAAAAACTTGTTCCGAACATTAAAGAAGTAAAAACAGAACTTTTTCCTAAAAGAACATTTCTGCATATACGTACAGGAATGCCATTAGCTTACAGCACTTATGAAAACACTGCGTACCACCCCGATTGTTACTCTAAATGAGTGGTGTTTGATATCTAGGTAATGTATAAACTGCTGATCCCATTTATTCTATTAATGGGTATCTCTTACAGGAAGCATGATTGTGGGCTGGGGAGATGGCTCAGTAGAATAAGCCCCTGCTTGGCAGAAAGCATGATAGTACATTTCTGTAATTTTTCCAACTGTGAGCTTATTTTTCAACCTCTTATTTTAAATAATGTGTAGGCCCATAGGAACTGCTGTTCAGAGCTGAGAAATTCTAACTTGAAAGTGTTTAGCTTAGACCTATGGATGAGACACAGTTTGGCTCTTTTCAATCTGATCATCAAAACAAGTAATACAGCCCCCCACACAGCCCAAATAAGTTTGTTCCCTCAGTTCGTTGGTATCCAAGCATCCCTGTTTTGTCTCACTGTTTCAGCGAGGGATATTTCTATACAGTGCTTTGAAATAGCCCGGTGTTGCTCAGAGATATGAGCATCTTTTGAAAATTGTGCTGTTAGGTAATTTTTCATCGTGTAAACATTGGATGTTTGAACATTGTCCTATTAACAAATCTAGATGATATAGGCTGCTTTCTGGACTTGGATTTTTTTTTTCTCTTAGTGCAGATTATACCCAGGGATCTGCACTAAGATACATCCCCAGCCACCTTTCAATTTTTTATCTTGAGCCAGTGTCTTGGTAAGTGTCCCAGGCTACCTTTGAACTTGTGACCCTTCTGTCTCAGCATCCTAAATAGCTGGGATTCCAGGAATGTACCAGTGTGTCTAACTCTGGATGTTTCAAGAAATTCTGTAATACAAGGTATGTAAAACTGCTGGCAGTGTATGTACATCGCATATTGTACAGTAAACTGATGGTTAATAAGTATAATAGGAATACATGCTAAAATAATGATAAAATATAGTTTAGTAAATAATATAAACCAGTAATTTGGCCATTTATTATCACTGTCCAGTGTTATGTACAATACAGTGGCATCTGGGTTTATAAATTTAATTTTTTCCACGATTCTGGTTACAAAGCAAATTGGTCATGAACTGAATCAAATTTCTCTGTAAGGCCAACATTGAACCTGAGCACTGAATTTGGTTCATGACCAGTTCGTGGTTCGAGATAGCACTGTGCATGACTTACATGCTCTTCTTCCGTATGGCTGGCAGCTCCGTGGGTTGGCTTTCACCAGCATCGTCACTAACGTGTAAGTAAGGCAGTGCACTAGCATCCTACGATGACTGCAGCATCGCTGGGACTGCGGGGCTCCATTCTTCTCATGGAGCCAGCACTGCACCTGCCACTTCTCCTTGGCCGCACCACCATGTGGTGTGTGACCGTATCTGAGCTGCCCAACTCACGATCCGCTTTGTGCTCCGGTCTACTCACTGGGACACTGCGGGATGAGAACTGAGCATGGGGTGTGAAGACTTAAGGTCCAGGCCTGGCTTCACTGCTGGTGAGCTTGTGACTCTCTGGCTAGGCACAAAGAGGCTGCACAACTTTCCTAAAGTGGCAGTGGTGGGATCTGCACGAGAACAGGCTGGCCCTGTGCGCTTACTTGCTTCTCCATCCTCCCTTGCAGCAGGGTGTCATCAGCACTGGTAAGCTCCAGTGCTGTCGTAATAATTGCATCTCACAGAAGTGAGAAAAGTATATTAATTTCCCAATGCTTGAATGTGTTAAGTTATATATACAAGACAATTTTCTTCCATTGCTTAAAGATATATCTTTCATTATTAAACTTCTGTGATGAATTTTTTATAAGGTTGGTTTTATGGCCCCACTTGCTTTCCTGTCAAGGCCCATTCCAGTCTTCCTGGAGAACCACAGCCATCCTGTGCCACACTGAAAGTATCAGGAGGCTCAGGTGCCAGTCTTCTCTTTTTCTGTCTCTTAGTTACTTCTCTCATTGCTGAGACAAAATACCCGACACTCAAAATTAAGGAAGGAAGGTTTGTTTAGCTCACAGTTAGTGGAGAGTTTAGTCCATACTTGGCTGGCCCCAGGCAGAGTGGCACATGGCAGAGGGCATTCATGGAGGTAGAAAATGGCAGGGAGCAAAAGAAAAAGGAGCAGCAGCTGCAGCTGCTATCAAACCTCTCTCCCTTTCTTGTATTTTAATACAGATTACCCACCTCCGAGTGGGTGTAGCGCCCACACCCATAATCCCAGTATTTGATCAAGAATTAGTCATGAACTCTAGAAGTGGCCCCAAGGACTGCACAAGGTGTTGCAGGGACAACTAAACACAATCTGTAACACTGTATTTTGTGGCTGGGTGTGCGTGACCTTGTATGGTGTATTTAACCACTGTAATCCTCAGTGTCCATACTTATAAAACTAAAGGAATAATCTAGATACTTTTTCCTGTGGCGTTAGGGATCAAATTGAAGGACCCACGCATGCTGTGTAAGTTCTCCTCCATTAAGGTGCACCCCCAGTTTAGGACTGAACTAGATTTAAATATAAAAAATAGGTTGTACTTTTTTTTTTTCAAGCCAACTTGACCCGTAGATGCTAGCCAGGGCATTGAATTGGTAAAGGTTCTGAGGCCCGTGTGACCTTATGGGGTGGGGCAACATCTGTCTGCTTCGCTTGTAAAAGAAAGCAGTAATGCCTCTGTGCCATGTATTTTTCAGTGTTGGTTTTGGTGGTCTCAAAGACCTTTCTCAAATTGAACATTTGATTCTTTTCAGCTTCTTGCTTATAGCCTTCAATTATTCTACATTGGCTAGAAGTCAATTTTTCTCTGCATTTTAATGCACCCTTAATCCAGTTATTTATAAAGATCTTCCAGTATATACCACCTAACCCAAATACTTGCTAATGGCATATCAACAGAGAACACAGTACTTGAAAATAAGGTGTTCTGGGGCTAGGGATTTAGCTAAGTGGCACAAGCTCCCATCTGGCAAGTGCAAGGTTTTGAGTTTGATTGCTGGTACCAAAACAACAACCATGACAACAACACCCTCCTGAAAAAAACAAAAACAAAACAGAGAACTCAAAAACAAACTAAAAAAAAAAGACAGAAAATAAGGTGATTTGAAAGCTGGACAGTCCTATGCAAGTGTTCACCTACTTGATTTGTCATCTGTGTGAGAAGCACGCAGCAATAAACAGAAGTTACAGGACTAAACAAAACAAGGGGATACAAAGGAAGAACCATTTTGTATTTGTGTATACGGAATGGTTAGGATACATATACAGCTATTTCCACTTAATTCTATGAGCAGAAGGATTTGTAGTAATAGTGTTTGGACAGGATATCCTGTCTGTTTCTTGTACTATGGATAACGACTAAGAAGATAACAATGTAAAATGTGTTAATTATTGAAAATGTCCTATTAATCAGCTTTGAGACTGTCTCATTGATATTTGTCTCTCAATAAAATAAAATAAAAAAGAGCATCTAAAAATCTATTTATTTCATAAAAGTCTCTATTACAACTTTGTCAGCTATTTTACCTGTCATCTATAAACTTACTGGTCCTAGATGTCTGTTTCTTTGAATCCTTTTACCTATATCTTCATTGGCTATATTTTAAATTGTCTCTTGCAGTAAATAAACAACAACTTTAAAATAAAAATAAAATAGAATAAAAAATAAACAGAAGTTAACAATTGATTAGATACATAGCGTTTTGTGTGTACTGTGGTGTTATACACATCTGATGCTAGATATGATAGCTCTGGAAGTGAATTCAGAGGATTAAATAACATGGAGACATCAAGAAGACACAGAGTTGTGCTTTTTTCCCTCCAAACATTTTGTTTTATCATGATACAGTACATTGATTCAAGATGATTGGGCAGAGTAATAAAAGATAAGCTCTGGGGTATGTCAGGTTTCCTGGGCTATTATTGCTGTTTGTTATTCTTGGGCCAAGTGCCTCATTTTCCTAATTTATAAACTGGCAGGAAAGCACCAGCCACCTAGGGATGTTGTGAGTATGGAATGGACCAAAATACATCAAAATCTAACATTATGTGACTGCAGGGAAAATGGCTCTTTATTTTCTTGTGTTGAAGATTGAACCTAGGAGCACTGAGCTACATCTCCAGGCCCTTCTGATGTTTGTTCATTGATTGATTGATTGATTGATTGATTGAGCAGTCTTACCAAATTGCCCAAACTGTCCTTGGGCTTATAACCTTCTGCTTCGGCCTCCTGAGTAGATAGGATTATAGATGTGTACCACCAAACACAGTAAGAAGTTGCACTTTGCTCCATGATAAATCTTACCATTACCAGGCAGACAGCATGAGGTTGTAAAGACAAGGCTGTTCCACAGCATCACCATACCCACATTGTTTCATGCCTCCTGAGAGCTGCATCATGATTTAATAAGTCCAGGATGCTTCTCTATGAATAAACAATGAGCACAGGCTTAGGAATCTGTAGAAGGCCTTTGTGTGTACAAAGTAAATATGTTACTAAGGTGTTCTGATGTAGGCATCCCCAAGCCACAAGCCATGGACCAATATCATCAGCCCATAGCCTGTTAGTAACCAAACCACATAGCAGGAGCTACGCTTCAACTGAAGGAGCTGGAGAAGACTTATCTGTATTTATAGCTTCTCACTACATTTCCTGCTATAGCCTGAGCTCCATCTCCAATCAGGTCAACATTATATTTCCATAGGAGCACAAGTCTCACTGCTGACTACTGAGGTTCCGAGTCAGGCATTCTTTTTGAGACTTGAACATCTGGTGACCTGAGGTGGAGCTGCAGCAGCGATGCTAGTGCTGAGAAGGCCACCAGTACAGATGGGTACTAGCAGGGAGGTCATTATAACCACTTGCTTACAGACTCACATAGGAACCCTATCAGTGAGTGGCAAGTGACAGGCTCCTATGGTGGCAGGCTTTAAGCCAGAATTCAGTACTTATTTTAGCCCTTGAATGGCTGGCTTGTCAGTTACCTCTCCAACACTGAGCACTTGGCACAGTCCCAGTTTTGGTAAGCCCACTGGATAATTCTAGCCAAAATTAATAAAAAGCAACCAATAGTGGTAAACATCTTTGAAAAGGGATAAAGACCCAAGATTAGACAACAGAAGAATAAGATCGTCGACAAAAAGAAAGCTGCATTTAAAAGAAAATACTAAAAATCTTTCTTGAATTACGGGTTCCTTTCAACAAATGATTCATATTCTCCAATTCCACTCTGTGTAGCACCACTTTCCCAAAAATGAGACTAAGCCAGAATGTCACCAGCCTTGAAAATTAGAGATCAAAAATGCCAGCTCCAACTTCTGGGGGAAGATGGAGGAGTGATGAGTAGCAGTGAAAGAGACTTTCTGAGATTTGGTGTCCAGAAACCAGAATATAGCAACATGATGAAGAGAAGGAGTAAAGTAAGTCCCGAGGAGGGCTCTGAAGTGAGAATTGAAGCCAGCGAGGAGAGAGAAGAGAAAAACTGTAATGAAGAAGGATGAGACAAGTAATGTTTTCTCTCTGAGCTCAGAGTCACTGCATGGGAGGTTGTAGCATGAACTGCAGAGACCTGGTGACTGCTGGTGAGGCCAGAAGAAGCCTCCAAGGTGAAGCACACCAATGGAGCAGAGCAGTGAACTGGTGAATTGTTACTGTTGGGATTTCCTGCAAGAAAGCAATAGGACAGAAACCATCCTGTCTGGATGGTTCCTGTCCTATTGGAGAGAGGCCAACTGAGCTCAGGACTTGGAGAGGCTGCTGGTCCCACCAGGGGCTCCCAGCTGAGTTCAAGCCCACAGTGTGGAGACACTACAGTGAGCTAGGTGGGTCTGGTTCAGCCTCACAGCTGGAGCACAGCCTGAACTTCAGTGGAAATAAGGGTGCAGGCTCACTGAGATTGTTCACCAACTCATCTTGAAGCTGCTGCTCATTTGCTGGGACTAATTGATGTGGATCTGAGCTCCATCTGCCCAAGTCATTTCTCAGTGGAAGCAGAGACACACCTTTAAGTAGACATTGTCTTTTATTTTATTTCTTTTTTCTTCTTTCATTTCTTTCTCTTATTTTGGGGGTTTTCTTCATTGTCTGTTCCTTTTTTTATATGAGTATGAATATGATTTCTAGTTTTCTTATTGTCCTGCTCTTCTTTTTATTTCTTCTTTTCCTTCCTGCCTGTCTTCTGCATGATTTTTGCATGATTCTCTTCTGTCCCACAGCCTTCCTTCTAATCTTCAGCTTTCTTTTATTACTCTATTTTTTCCCCAACCTCTTTTAAATTTTAGAATAAAATTGCCAGATTGAAGACTTATTTATGGCATACATTTTTCTGGTTCATTTTAGATTTTTTTTATGTAACCACAAATTCAGTTCATATGGCTAATGGTGAGAAATTAATAGTTATCTTAGTTTTGTCATTCTTAAGCTGTGTTTGATGCTATTGTTATTGCTGATTATACCTTTTTTTTTTTTTTTAGCTAAAATGACACAATTGTTCTAACCAGTTGTTCTTCCTGGTATATCTCTACTGAGATAGCCTAAAGATCATAAAAATACTATATACCCATGCCAAACAACTAGGAATTAAACCAAGTAGGCAACAATTTCCTATCTCGATAAACCAAAGAGGTAGGCTCTTGTGACAGATTCAAACCCAAAAGCCAGCTACACTTGGAAGAAAGCTCTGAGAAGTAGCCATTTCCTAAGGGTTCTAAATATTATCAATAAAGCTACTCACCACAGGCAATTTACAAACATCAACCCAGGAACTAAAGTAAAAAACACAAACACCCTCAAAATGAGAAAGCATTAAACAAGATGCAACCCCAATGTTCAGCACATTGAAGAGAAACCCCGCAATGAGGTGGAACAATCCAAAGACCACCCATTTGTACGCTCTGAAGTGGGAACAATGAAGTATATGTACAAGGGTCTAGAAAAAGTCATATCAGACATAATTTCTCAGATAACTACAGAGATGTCAGCCATAATATAAGACCTGTTTAGTGACTCTAGAGTAGATACAGATAAAAAAAGGAGGAGCTAAGGAAAATAATGGAAACCATGAGCAGTCAACATAGGAAAGAAATGGAATCCATGAAACAGATTCAAACAGATGATTTCAGAATGAGTCAATGTGAGGCGAGTGTCTCAGATAAAGAAGACAGGATTGCAGTTAATGACCGTGGAAAGAAAGATTTCTTAAAAATAACCAAGGAGGGATCAGGGAGATGGCTCAGTAGAATAAGCATTTCCCTGGCAAGCACAAGGGACTGAGTTCAATCCCCGGTTCCAAGAAGAAAAAAAAAAAAAAAAAAAAAAAGCCGAGGACCATAAGAAATCAATCCAACAGCTGCTAGACAATGCATAAAAGAATAATCTAGGATCAATCAGGACCAATGGAAAAACAAGGGATAGTGAAGCTGATACTGAGAATAAACCCCTCATCACAGACATCATGGCAGAAAACTTTCCTGACAGTAAAAAACAATTTGACATACAGATAAGTGAGGCACATCAAACTCTAATTAGTCATGACAAAGAAAAGAAATCTACAGAAAGTCATATAATAGTCAAGATTCCAGAAATTCAAAACAAACTGTTAAAGAAGAGAAACAAATCACCTATAAAGGAAATCCCATCAAAATCGTGGCATATGTTTCAACATAAAGTCTCAAGTCAAGGAGAGCTTGGAGTGAAGTATTTTTCTTTTCTTTTTTAATATGGAACACTTGATGAATTTGCATGTCATCCTTGCACATATGCCATGCTAATCTTCTCTGTATCATTTCAATTTTAGCATATGTGTTACCAAAGCAAGCACTGAGTGAAGTATTTCACATACTAAAAGAAAACAAGCTCCAACTCAGATTAATATACCTAACAAAACCTTTTTTTTTTTTTGCAGAACTGGGGATTGAACTCAGGACCTCACATTTGCCAAGCAAGTGCTTATTCTACTGGGCTATCTACCTGGTCCCAAAACTATTTTTTAAAATTTATGGAGATATAAGATACTACGATGATGAAGAACAATTGAAATTATTCTATGCATATTATCAGATCATAGTGCAATGAAATTGGAAATCAATGGCCAAAAAAGCCCATAAGAACTTAATAAACACATGTTAATTAAATAACACCCGCCTGGGCTGGGGACATAGCTAAGTACCATAAGCACCTGCCTGGCAAGTGCAAAGCCCTGAGTTTGATTCTCAGTTCAAAAACAAACAAACAAGCTAACAAACAAAAAACATAACATCTTCCAAAACAACCAATGGATCATAAATGAAAGAATAAATTAGACAGTTTCTACAATTAAATGATTATGCCAACACAACATACCAGAACTTGTGGGACACAATGAATGAAGTCCTATGAGAAATTTATGACAGTGAATATCCACAGTAGGAAAAAAGGCTGAGCTCAAATAAATAACATAATGTTGAACCTCAAGCTTATACAAAAAGAAAAGCAAATGAAGTCCAAAACTCATACAAAAGAGGAAATTATCAAGATCTGAGCAAAAATCAATGCACTAGAAACTAAGAAAATAATATGAAGAATCAATGAATTGAAGAGTTGGTTCTTTGAAAGATTAAATAAAATCAACAAATCCTTAGCCAATTTTATCAAAAAGATGAAGGAGAAGAAGAAAGAAGAAGGAGGAGGAAGGGGAGGGGGGAGGAGGACTCAAATCAATGGAATGAAAGAGTGAAATCACAATAGATCCTGCAGAAATCCAGAAAATCACCTATGCCAAATTTGAAAACGTGTATTCTAATAAGATGGAAAATACAGAAAATATGTACAGATCCCTAGATGTATATGAATTACCAAAGTAGAATCAAGATATAAAAGTTCTAAATGACCTAATATCAGTCAATGAAATTGAAGATGTAATTAAAAACCTACCAACAAAGGAAAGCCAGGCCCTGATGGAGTTACTGCTGAATTATACAAGAAATTTAGAGAAAACCTAATACTGTTATTTTTCAAAATCTTTAATGAAATTGAGAGGAAAACAGTTCTCCCAAGTTCATTCCTGGAATCCAGCATTACCTTGACATCAAAATCAGAGAAGGACCCAACCAAGTAAGAGAACTATAGACGAATCTCCTTAATGAGTACAGATGCAAAAGTTTTCAATAAGATACTGGGAAAAAAAAAGATGCTGGCAAGCTCCATGAAGCAAATAATCAGCAAGATTATATACCATTACTAAGTGAGATCTATCCTAGAGATGGAGATGCAGAGATGTTTTAATGTACACAAATCAATAAATATAGTACACCATATTAACAGATTCATGGACAAAAACCATGTGCTCATCTCAATAGATACAGAAAAACTATTTGACAAGGTCCAACACCAATTCATGATAAAAATTCTACAGAAAATTGTAACAGGTGATATTCATCTCAATCTGATAAAAGCCATCTTTGAAGGGCCAGGGAGATGGCTCAGTGGAATAAGCCTTTCCCTGGCAAGTGCAAGGGCCTGAGTTCAATCCCCCGTTCCACACAAACACACAAAAAATTCATCTTTGACAAACCAATACCATCATGCTAAATAGACAAAAACTGAAGTTATCATTGTTTATGAATGACATGATATTTTACATAGAACAACCCAAGTACCCTGCCAGCAGACTTATAGATTCAGTAACCAGACTCAGTAGCATGGCTGGATACAGAGTCAACACTCAAAAATCAATGGCATTCTTGTACACAAATAACAAGCTCACAGAGATAGAAGTTAGAGAAACAACACCTTTCACAATAGCATCTTAAAGAAAAGAAATAATGGAAATAAATCTAAAGAAGGAAGTTAAAGACCATACATTCAAAACAGTAAAAAAGGAGATTGATGAAGATTTCAGAAAATGGAAAGATACCTCTAGCCCTTGGGTAAGAAGAACCAATATAGCGAAAATAGTCATACTTCCTAAATTATTATTCAAATTTAATATAAAAAATTCTAACAGCATATCTCACAGAGTTGGAGAAAACAATCCTAAAATGTATTTAGAACTAGAAGAGACCTAGAAGAGTAAAAGCGTTCTGAGCAACAAAGGCAAGGCAGGAGGCATCACAGTTCCCAACTTGAAATTATACTACAGAGATACTGTGATTAAAAACAGCAGGGTACTGGCAAAAACACAGACCAGAGGATCAATGGAACAGATCAGAAGATGCAGAAATAACCCCAGACATATTTAGCCACTTTGTCTTTGACAAAGGTTACCTAATACCTTCACTGGAAGAGAGATAGTCTTTTTAATAAATGGTGCTGGAAAAACCGGCTTTTCACATGCCAGAGAGTAAAACTAGACCCATATCTTTCACCATGCACTAAACTAAAGTAAAAATGGATCAAATATCTGAATTTTAAAACAGAAACAGTAAATCTGCTTTAAAATAGGATAGGCAGAACTCTTGAAGACACTGTGTAGGAAAAGACTTTATGAAAAAAGAAACCACTCATGCAGGAACTTTTACAAAGAGTCAACAATTGGGATCTTGTCTTATTAAAAAGCTCAAACCATCAGAACCCCCAATTTAAAGATCTAATGCAAAAATGGGCATCTGAACTAGACACTTTCAAGATGAAGCAGTACAAATAGCAAATAAACATATGAAAAAATGTTCATCATTGATGATTCAAGAAATTCAAATTAAAACAATGCTAAGATTCAATCTCACCCCAGAAAGAACAGCTATTACTAAGAAGGCAACCAGCAGCAAGTGCTTATGGGACTTCGTTTAAAAGGGACCCCTGCTCCACTGTTGGTGAGACTGTAAACAGATACAAGTATTGTGAAATTAGTGTGGAGATTTCTTTAAAACATATGACAGTAGAGTGGAACCTTTAGTCTGCTTCTTGATATCTTCTCAGGAGAATTAAAAGCATCGTATCACAGCAATATTTATAGTGGCATGGTTTGTAATAGTTAAATTTTGGAAACAACTCAACTATCCATCATCTAATAAAGGGGTAAAGAGATGTGGGTTTTTTTTTAATATAGCAGAGAACTACCCTTCCATAAGGAAAGATGAATTTGAGGCATTTTAAGTTAAATGGGTGCACCCCATTTAGGTAAAATAATGGTGAGGCCATTATTTTAAGTGAAATAAATCTGACACATATGCATACATGTTGCATTGCTTTTCTGAAATGACAAAATGAAAGTGTACATAAGGACCAAAATATATAATAGACATTGTAAAATAAGAAAAAAAAATTTAAATGGGAAATGGAACTGGGAAGGGGGAAAAGGAAAAAGAAAAAATGATGGAAAGGAAAAAAAAATGGAAACAAAGCTTTGTAAATAAAGAGGGAAAGAAGGGTTGAAGTGAGGACAGGGGAATAGGCTAAAAAGAATCAAATAATATTATGTACAGGTATAAATTTTCTATGATGAATATAATTATTATGCATATCTAAAACATATCAATAAACTTAACTAAAAAAATGCAAAAATTCCAGCCCCAGTCAGCCTATCTTGGTCTTATCTACCATCATTACTATTCTCTTGCTTGGTGACTACTTTATAAGGCAGGTAAGGGTAGCATAGGCTGATCGAGGTTGAAATTTTCTTTTTAATAATTTTATTGAGAAACAAATAGCAATGAGACAGTTTCAAAACTGATTAGTAGGACAGTTTCAATAATTAATACATTGCATACTGTTGTCTTCCTGGTCATACATTGTACAAGATGCAGACATGATATCCTATCCAGAAACACGATTAGAACAAATCATTCTATTCACTGAATTAAGAGAAAGTAGCTGTATATCTATACAAAATGGTCATTCATTTTATCCCCTTTTTTTGTTTAGTTTTGTTACAGAATGTATTCCATTGCCATTTAAATATTGTAGGTACAATTCAGCAAAATATTCCAATATAGTCCAGTAGTCCATAATAGTAGAGGGTTTTCCATAAGACTGGCAGTGTCAGAAGTTATGGACTTGGGTCCTTTACAACTCAGCATATTAATATGTCTTTACTTTTTATACTTCATTTTTATACGTTTCTGCTGGATGGTTAAGACCAAGATAAAGCAAGACCTATATAACAAGAAATGTAGCTTTTGTATCTGATAAGGTCAGTCAAATCCCCCCAGGATTTATCCTGAAACCCTGTACCACAGTTTGTAGATCCTTTGTCTATGTCAGCCATGTGGATGAGTCACAGACATTGCTTGACCAATTTGCTCTCTGTGTAAGCCTGAGAGAATGTTTTCTCTCCTTGTGACTCTCCTTAGGTACACTTACATAATCCATCACTTTCCTCTGTGCCCCCATAATCTATTTGATCAGAAAATTTGGGACACAACTGAGTTACATGATGTCATAGTACATGTTCTCTTATGTCCTGAGACTTCACCGACCTTGAAAGGCTAAGGCCAAAATGTTGGCTGTCCTTGCAGCCCTTCTTGTTCTCTAATTTTTGGCCTGCAAACTTAGGTTGTTAACCCTCCAGAAGAGAAGCTTATAGTTATTACCCTACAATATAGGCAGTTGAGCTTAACCTCATTATCTGTGTGAATATCAAACATCTCAGACATCACATGGAACAGGTATTTTCCATCAAGTTTACTTTTTAAGCCCCTACAGAATATGAAGAAAAAAAATTAAAAATAAACAAATATTTTAAAAAATAGGAATAAACTATTACATACTTTTACACAGAAGTTTAGAAATCGAATCACATACAGCCTTGTAGCAGAACAGTCCTGTGACATTTTTTTTTCTTGTCCCTTGCTTTCATTTATTACCCTTTTTTAAAACAAACATTTACTTGAGAGGCAGCAATTTGTATGCCATGACAAACAGTACATATTTAGAAGACCAAAATGACAGGCATTCCAAGAATGACCCTATTATTACATATTGCTATCTTCAGTGCAGTTGCTTAGTTCACAGGTATCAGCATGTATAGTTAGCCAGGGTGAGAATCTTACCAATTAGCTGCTAGTTTTGAAAATCTTCTGAAGATTCTCAGGATCATTGCCTTACCCATCTTGTACATATAAATATATGGTTTTTCCCCTGTCATGCTTCCTAGCTTTTTTCTTTGCCCACTTTTCATTGTCCAATCCTCAAGTTCTCGCTTTCCTTTTAATTGTGTCATATCTTTCAATTTTTATTTCTTTTTCTGAGTTCTTATGCTAGGGAGACTATGATATTTACACATGTGGGTGGGGTTGGAATTTTTATCTCTAATTTTAAGACTATGTCTTATCTTTGGTGAAACGTGGTATGTGGTGAACGGCAGGTGTTGAATCTCACGAAGCCACGGAAGCTTCAAGACTTCTTTGCCACGTGAAGACCAAGCCTTCAGTATTAAGACAATGTTTAACAGGTGGTCCCGTCTGTTGCTAAGGACACTTAAGAGAGCTGCAGTGCTAAAGTAGCACATGTTTCTCTTTTAGTTAGCACCGTCACTATATGCATCGATCTTTTCTTTGCTTATTGTGTGCCCTCAGATCCTTCAATGCCCTCACTAAAGTCTGTTATAAGTTTTCTAAAATGAATAGAGTGACATTCTTAATACTCAGAGTGCAAGTTTGTTATAGTTTTAATTACACTGAAAGATTTTTGATAAGGCAATGACCACTTTACCATAAAAATTTCATTCATCTTCTCACAACTCATCTCTAGATTGTATGGCATATTATTTTTACATAATTTGGCAAAATTCATAATATTTATATTCTATTTTGTTACCCCAAATACCTCCAATGATTGTTCTTAGTTCTATATTTAAATGGAACAAACTTCAACAGCAGTCTTTTACTTTGTTATCATAGCTCCTCTGTTTCTGTATTTTTTAATGTTGATTTGTCTTTATTTTCCGTTCTGTTTTTTTTTTCTTGAAGTACAAATATCAGTGAGACAGTTTTAAGACACCTTAACAGGATGGATTCGATTAATTAATACATTGCAAACCATTTTCATAATGTTTTGGTATCATAGAAGGTGCATACATGATATTATACTTACAGACATTATTACAGCAGATGTCTCTTATCAGTAAATTAAGAGTGTAGCTGTTTAGATATCTTATTTTTTTATACCTGAATTATATCAAAGATTCAATAATTAATACTTTCTACCTTGTTATTTTCCTAGTGGTTGTCCATAGTACTAGAAGCCGACATAATATCCTTTCCAACCACCATTAGTGCAAATCTTGCCTCACATAGAATTATGTAGAATCTATCCCAACTGTACTGTCCATACACACACATCAAGATTCTTCTTTCCATACCCCTTCCTTTGCTACACCTGTCAGAGATGGGCACTACACTGTCATTCAACCAATTTAAGTGCCTGAACTCGACAACACAATCCAACAGAGTCCAGCATTCCACAACAATAGTGAGTTATCTGAAGAAGTTGTCAACTGTAGCCATCTACAGCTCAACTTGTTATTATGGCCCCGCATTGTGCACCTCATTTTTATACTTTTCTTCTGGATGGTTAAGACCAAGATAGAGCAAGACCTATATACCAAAACATGTTGTTTTTGTTTCTGATGAGGTCAGTAAAGTCCCCTCAGGGTTTATCTTGTAATACTGTACCTTATTCTGTAGATCCTTTTGTCTGTGTCATCCATGCGGATGAGTCATGGCCAATGCTTGACCAGTTTGCTCTCTGTGAGAGACTGAGAGAAAGTTTTCTCTTCATGTGACTCTCCCCAGGCACACTATAGAACTTCAGTCTCTTTCTTCTGTGGCTCCATAATCTCCTTGTTCAGAAAATTTGGAGCTCACCTGAGTTTCATGATGTGGCAGTACAGGCTCTCCTATGTCCTGAGTCTTCACTGACCTTGAAAGTCTAGGGCCAAAATGTTGGCTGGCCTTGTGGCTATTCTATTTCTCCAATTTTGATCTGTGAACTTAGGTTGTTAACGATCCAAAGAAAAGATGATTAGTACCCTGCAGCATATGCTATTCGCTTTGCCTTATTTTTAATTGTTTTTAGTTGCTGTTGTACATTTCTATTTGTATTTCATCTTTTCACTTCTTATACTAGGGAGACTATATATATGATATTTGCACATGTGTGTCTGGTTTATTTCATTTACGAGTGTATCTTTAAGTGGCATCCACTTCAATATAAATGCTTCAAGGTTATCATTCTTAATAGCTGAGTAATACTCCATTATATAGAAATACCACATTTTTTTCTTTTTTTTTTTTTTTTTTTTTTTTTTTTTTTTTTTTTTTTTTTTTTTTTTTTTTTTTTTTTTTTTTTTTTTTTTTTTTTTTTTTTT
>PVKA01011500.1:0-20775 GCA_004027165.1 Ctenomys sociabilis | reverse complement strand
AGGGATTACAGGCATGCGCCACCACGCCCGGCTAATACCACATTTTTTTCAACCATTCCTCATGTGATGGACATCTTGGTTGTTTCCAAGATTTTGCTATCACAAATTGTGCTGCTATAAACATAGGTACACATATATCACTATGATATAATGTTTTCAGTTCCTCTGGGACAATTCCCAGTAGGAGGATAGCCGGCTTGAATGGGATTTCCACTCCTACTCTTCTGAGGAGTCTCCACACTGATCTGTACAATGGTTGTACCAGTCTACATTCCCACCAGCAGTGGAGAAGTGTTCTCTTTTCCCCACAACTTCTCCAACATTTGTTGTTGGTTGATTTCCTTATGATAGCCATTCTTTCTGGGTGAGATGGTATCTCAGTGTTGTTTTTATTTGCATTTCACGGATGGCTAATGATGTGGAGCATTTTTTCATATATTTATTCACTTCTTTAATTTCGTCCTCTGAGAAGTGTGTATTCATCTCAGATGCCCATTTCTGAATTGGATCTTTAAGTTTGAGGGTGATGTTATATCTTAGTTCTTTATATATTCTAGACAGCAGACCTTTGTCTGATTGCTTATTAGTTAGGATTTTTTCAAAATTTGTGAGTTGTCTTTTCACTCTGTTGACAATTTCTTTTGACATGTAGAAACTCCTCAAGAAGAGTTGATATTTGTTTGTTCACGAACTCTTTACCTACCCCTATGTCTTCAAGAGTTCCTCCTACTTTCTCTTCCAGGAGATTGAGTGTTTCTGTTTTGTGTTTAGATCTTTAATCCATTTTGACTTTAACTTAGTGCATGGTGATAGAGCTGGGTCAAGTTTTAGTTTTCGGCATGTAAAAAGCCAGGTTTTCCAGCACCATTTGTTAAAGAGGCTATCTTTCTTCCAGTGATTGTTTAGTTTTTTCAGATAGGGTCTTATTACAAAGTTCAGGCTGATCTTGACCTCACTGTAGCTCATGTTATCCCTGCGCTTGTGGACCTCTTCTTGATTCATTCTCTGGAAAGTGCAGTTTGCATGCTACCTTGCCTGGCAATTGTCCTTTCTAAGAAAAATATTTATGTAATTACAAAGAAAAATACTTACCTATGGGTTTTTGATCACACACACACAAAAAAGCTTTTTAAGAGATTAAGAATGGAGTAAATCCATTGCCAGGCATGATGGCCCATAACTATAATCCAAGCCCTTGGGAGGCTGAAGCAAGAGGATTGCTTTGAATTCAAGACCAGCTTGGCTTACAAAGTGAGCTCAAGGCCAACCTAAACCGCATAATGAGACCCTGTCTCAAGAAGAAAAAGAAAAAAAAAAAATGCAATAAATCCCATTAACCATATCAGCATAAGCCAAAAAAAAAAAAAAAAAAAAAGAAACAGAGTTATTTTAGAAAGACCTCTGAGGGATGCTCTTACTTAATGGAGTAAATCTATGTGCACTTATATGGAAGAAGAAGATTCCAGAAGATTTTATACCAAAGTGGACAGAGTACAAAGTAGAAGGAGTTTGTTGACCTTTCAAACTTCAGGACACAGGCTGATGACTGCCCAGCTTCCTATTTTAAAAAAGGAAAGGTGGTCCAGAACTGAGAGTAGGGAACCACAGAGGCTTGTTGGTATGTTCTGAGCCCAAGTGTAGTTTGCTTAACCGGGCCTTGAAAGTGCTTCATTGGTGAGCCTTCTTTCTTCCCCCACTTTTTCCTGTTTTGAATGAGAATACCTGAAACTGCTATTGTATGATTGCCTGCCATCATATGTTCAGAGAAAATAACTGATAGTGTTCTCTTTAGCTCACAGTTCCACAGATGCAGAGAAGCTGTGTCCCAGAATGGATCGTACCTCATGGCTCACCCACATCTCATTAGATGAGTTAAATGATAGATTTATGTCGTAGTAGGTGAGTTAAATATTACGTGATGATGCAAAAGGGAATCAAGGTTGCCACAGCAACTAAAATAGATGACTTTGAGATGGGAAAATTGGTCTAGATTATCTCAGTGGGTATAGTCTACTAATGAGCCTTTAAAACTGGAAGAAGAGTTAAAGGGCTAGAGCTGGCAGGATGAAAAGGACTGGTCCTACATTGTTGGCTTTGAAAATTGAGGAAAGGGGCCAAGAGGAGAGGAATGAAGACAGCCTAGAGGAGCTAGGGAAGCACCAGATAAAGGTTGTCCAGAGTGTCCAGGCAGATACTCAGGCTTAACTTTGGTCTAGTGAGACTCTTGTTAGATTTCCAACCTACAGAACTGCAAGAGATGCATTACTGCTATCTTAAGCCACTAAATGTACAGTGATTTGTCACAGAAATGCATTTGTATAGAAAGCAAATACGTTTAGTGTAGTGGAAGGCTTACTGAAATACAAATAGCTGAGTGCACCCCCTGAAGTTTCTGATTCATTAACTCTTGGGGAGGGCCTAAAAAATTTGCATCTCTGAAAAGTTCTCAGTAGATGCTAATTCTAGTACACTAGAAGCTGCATTTTGAGAACTTCTGCTTTATCTAATTTAAGCCCTACATTGGAGCCAACCATTCATCTTCTACAAGTATCTTATTGTATGTATTAGATTCTTCTTTGTATACTTTGGCTTGAGAAATCCAAACGTGAAAAGAGGATTTGAACCTGTGGGTATTTTGAAACAATGATCACGATAAGCATGCACCAGCAGTTTCTACAAGTCACTCCCATGGCCTGTGGCAGGTTTATGGGCATGGGCTCATATGAGAAAGATCAGCGGCCTGCTCAAGAATGTCATTAGAGAAACAGCATCTCTAAGTGCTATGTTTTCATGATGTAACTCTGGATCAAAAGGCGTATCACTCAGTGTGGTGGTAATTCTTAACGTGGAGCTCAATGGAACAGTGACTTCAGAATGACAACCCTGATCTTGATTTTAAACTGAGCTCAGGAATTACTGTATTCTTAGGTTTTGAAGCATGCCTGGTATTGCCCACATTCTTTAGGTTTCCCTGCTGTAAAAAAGCTCCTTTATTTTTATTTTTTAATTAATTAATTTTTTTTATGTTAGTTAAGACACAGTCTATGGGGTCTAGAGGGTCTCACTACACAGATCATACTCGTAGCGATTCTCCCGTTTTCAGCCTCCCAAACGCTGGGATTACAGATGCTTGTCACCATATTCAGTTGTTTTTTTTTTTTTTTTTTTTTTTGTCTTTTCGAGACAGGGTCTCACTATGCAGTTCAGGCTGGCCTTAAGCTCACTTTGTAGCTCAGGCTGGTCTCGAACTCACAACAATCCTCCTGCCTCAGCCTCCCTAGTGCTGGGATTACAGGCCTGCGCCACCACGCCCGGCTACCATATTCAGTTTTAAGCGCTGTCTCAGTGCGGCTTGGGGGCAGAGCCTCACACACACCAGTAATCAGACTCTGGCCCTGGCTACTGCACTCTGCCTTAGCAAGTGCTTTAGTCTGCTGAGCTATCTGGCCAGCCCTTAAAAGAGCTCTTTTAAACTCAAACAGCACTCTATGTGCTAAGTGGAGTCTTGCCCAGTGCCAGGAGTCTCTTCTGGAGAAGAGCAGGGGGTGATATGACAGTGACACAGGGTAAAAATGATCTGGGGTGGATGACCTCCAAGGAAACTGCACAGATTCCTAATTGTTGTTGGGCATCCTCAATTGCCTTGTGAGAACTGTAGCTTGAGAAGAACAGGTAATGATATTGTTTCATTTTTCAAAGCACATTCACGCCTTTCATCTCATGCTGACACAAATATTAATGACAAATCCAGGAAGAGAATCCAGGTTTCCTGAACCTGAACCCTATGCTCCTGCAACCCTGTGATCTTGGTCTCTATCTAGATCAAAGTCCAGAATAATCTCCACCTACAGAGGACACTTGGTGGGGAAGGAGAAGATGGAGACAGAGCCAGAATCAAAGAGGGGGAGGAAGAACAAAAGGAATGAAAGGAACAGAACAAAAAAACAGGAATGATAAAGGAAGAAAGGAGAGAGGAAATGGACCCTGACACCACTAAAAGGCAACTAGGAACCAAGACTTTCCAGGTTAGTATGTGGGAACAATAAACTAGGTGCTTGGGGACAAAGGCCCACCTCCATAATCCCCAGAGAGTGGGGGACTCACTGAGCAATTAGCTTCACAGAGAATAGTCATCACTTCCCCTAGGGGTTTGACTCAGCTTTTCTCCTCTCCTCCCTTTGCTTTTTCTGTGAGAAAGCCTTGTGGTTTGAACTGAGAGGCTCCTCTGCCTGCTTGGGCCGCCTGAGGGCTACCAAGGGGTGTGGTAGGCAGGAATGTGGGCCAGGAAACGTAGGAAGGCAGAAGAGCTCACCGCTTGGCTGCCATAAGTCCCACACCATTGGCACCTTGAAGAACCCACCTTGTCTTCAATAGTGTCTTGTTGAAGGCCTGCCCTGCCTGATTGCCTATAATATTTCTATCTAATTTAGCTGCCTAGAACAACACAATTTCTAACAACTTCAGTTTTTTGTTTGTCATTTGTTTGTTTGTTTTTCTGTGGAAAAGAAAAAATAATCTAGTGTCACCAATCTTTTGCTTTGTTTTAATGGTGCCAAACAGTTTATTTGAACAGTGAGGGGTAAATGGCTATGCAAGAAACCAGCTCAGCAGATGACCGTGGGCCAGACAAAGAGGAGGGTAAAAGCCAAAATGAAAGTACACCCCACGCGAGAAACACTGTGCAAGCTGCGGCAGAAAGTCATACATGATAGCCTTGTTTTATTTTCTGAAATAAGGTCTCACTATGTAGTTCAGGCTGGTCTTGAATTCACCAGGTAGACTAGGACATGAACTTATAGATCCTCTTCCCTCAGCCTCATGAATGCTGAGATTATAGGTGTGGGCCACCACCCCTGGCTACGGAGTCACAAATCTTTGAAAAACTAGTCAGGCTTTATGTTTTTAAAGAAGAAAATTTTGGGTTTGCTAAAAAGAATTCTTAGCACACTGAAGAGTTCTAAATCACATTAAAATAATATTATAGACAGTTAAATTAGGTAGAACTATTATGGACAGTCAGACAAGGGAGTAAGAGCAGAAAATGAGAACACATTGCACCGGGAAGGAGGCACATTCGTGGAGGACCCACCCTTAAGACAAGAGATGGAGCAACTATATCCATATACATCCCTAGGGATGGGCAGTAATGACTGATATTCTACATAGGGGTTGGTCACCTTGGGAGGGGAGAGGCCAGGAAAATCCACTGACCCACCTCTTCCAGGGAAAGGCCCTGTTGTGTTCCATGTATGCTTGCTGCATGACTTATTTCACCATTTGATCCCCACTTAATCAATATTACCTAAGAAATTATATCATAATCTTATTAGTTGACCATAGTTTTGTCCCACCACATGCCTACCTTGTGACTTCCCATTGAATCAATGTTACCTAAGCAGGGACCCCTCCAGACCCAGCCCAAGCCCAGCCCTGCGAGTGTGTAGGAGAGCTTCCACATTCCCCTTTGCCTGTTGGAGTCCTTCTGTCCTGCTCTCTGGACCTCTCCAGACCCAGCCCAGGCCTGGCATACAGTCCTGGGGTGAAACTCTGCAGACAGTCCTGGGGTGAAACTCTGCAGCTGAAGTCCCAGCACAGAGACTAGGGGCTAGAAGCACCCAGCTAATCTAGGAGCAGAACATCTTGCCAGAGGGGGGCACAACAGGCTCACTTCCAAGGGCTGGGTCAGGAAGGAGCTGAGCATAGCAACCAGACCCAAGCCTGGCACAACCAGATAAATTCAATCTTTGTACATCTGCACCCAAATTTCAGGAGGTGCTAAGGTTATAACTGCACCAAAGCTCTACACCAAATGTCAGAGGTCAGTGCTATACAAAATGACAAAAAGAAGAAGCCCACTCAGAACAAGTGCAGAAGACACTAGCACAGAAGAAATTGGAAATCACACAGCTGAAATGTCTGAATTAATAGCATCTGAAGTAAAGAATCAACTGCAAAAACATATAGAAGACATTAGATCAGAAATAATCTCTCAATTAAAAAAAGAAAGGGTAATGTTACCTAAGTGACTAATATTCTCATTAGTTGATTATAATTTTTTACATCTTAGCTCTGGCTCACCTCATGGTATTACTCTATAAAATTCCCTCAGAAAGTGGGCCCTTGACAATTCACTTGGGACCTCTTCAACTTTTGTAGAGAGAAAAACATTCTTTCCCCAATAAACAGATTCTGCTGTTAACTTCCATTGTTCCTAGAATTCATCCTTTGATTTTTAGAATATATGAACTCATACTGGGAATGTGTCAGACTCTGTTTATTGGGGAAAGGATGTTTCTCTCTAAAGAGATAAAAGGGGTCCTGGGTGGGTTATCAAGAGCTCCACTTTTCAAGGACATTAATTTTAAAAATAATAAGCTGAATTATCTAGGGCTAAAACAGCCTTTGAGATGGTTGCACCGATGTTTGTGTAGGTACACATGTCTTCAAATTCCCAACATTGTTAAGGTAATTGCAACTATTTACTAAATTATATGCTTTGGGTCTTGATGGTGGTTATGTAGTAAAGAGGAACAAACTGATCACTCAGTGGATAAAGGGGAAGATTTTTGAAGTAACATTCCTTAGTTGGCAAGAAGTGTTAGGACCGAGTGATTGGCTAACTGCTCAGATGGCTCACAGACCATGACAGCTTGGAGAGTGTTGATTAGTGGTCCTCAATACAATAAGAAAAGAAATTGAAAGTCAACATCTAGAAGTAATTTTGAGGGTAATTTTGTGCTTGTTTGGTAGTTTTTAATGTATGTGTGTATGTATGTATTTAGTACAGGGTCTATAGGGTCTCGCTACACAGATTGGACTCATAGCAATCCTTCTGTTTTCAGCTGCCCAAAGTGCTGGGTTTATAGGCATGCACCACCACACCCGGTATCAGATGCTGTCACTGTCTCACAGTGCCCTGGGGGCAGGGCCAGCATAGTATGCCAGGGATCAAAGTCCAGGCCCTGTTCATCTGCTGAACTATCTGGCTGACCCTATTTAATAGTTTTCAAATGAAGCTTTAAAACAAGGTGAATGTCTTGTTACCTAGAACAAAAAAAAAAAAAAAAAAAAAAAAGCATAACCAAAATGATGTCTGTTATTATTCTATTACCATATCCAGGGTTTTGTTATTGTTGGTTTTTGTTTCATTGGTGTGGTGATGGGAATTGAACCCAGGACTTTGCCTATGGTAGACCAGTGCTCTACCACTAAGTTTCCCATTCAGCTCCTTTGCAGAGCTTCTTGTTCTGGATTCCTAGATGTGCTCTAGGGAACCTGTGAACTTCTTAGAACTGTATGCCAAATGGAATTGCATGCAAGCACGCACACAAACACGCTCATTCTCTCACACACATACGTTAAGAGCTTCCAGCAGATTCTTGTAGGCATCCTGGCCAGAACGCTTGCCCTACAGTAATCCTGTCCACTCTGCCTAGATTTGCCTGATGCAAACTCCCTTCTCCGCGGATTATAAACTTCTCCAATGTTAATTCCTAGCTCTCTGCAATGCTGTGGCTTCTTCCTCTGAAGTCATTAAAATACAAATGTCTTTGCTTGGCTGCTCTCCCCACCACTCTGCCAAAAGGGAGCTCCTAATACAAACACTTGAAGGAAATTTTGCTTCCACCAAGGCAGACAAACTCCTTCACACCCAAGCTAGGTGAGGGGTAAGGGTTTGGGAACCACAGGCCGCGACTGCTCAGCTATTGCCCATCACAGTTCCGCCAGCCTGGCAAGCTTTGTGAGCGGTTCCTTTTGGCTTCACTACCCACCACATGATGAGCTGTTGAAACAAATTCCAGAAAGCACATCAATTATTACTAATGAATTCCAAATCAAATCATCCAGAACTACAAAGGACTGCCAGATGTTTCAGGCAAGGAGAAAAGAACCAGCAGGAGGCACGGGGAGAAGAAGGATTCTTTCCCACCATTCCATTAACTTGAATCTGAAAGCTATAATTTATCAGGCGTCCAATACAAAGAAGCATCACACACACACACACATTTAAAAATATTTGTCGATTTGTTCTAACGTTATTTCACTGTGTGATATTGCTTTGTATCTAAAGAGGACTTTTCAGACCTCTTTAACATATTTTCAGAAACCAAAGTTGCAACAAATTTAAAGATCTTAATTGCCTTTTGTGATTCTAGAATCTGGCAACATCATGCCCTAAAAACACAGAATGAGTTTTCTGATGAGCTGAGCAAAGAAAGGTGGCTTTGTCGGCAGAAAGGGCTAAGTAAAGCAGAAACGGAGAACAAAAGTGGCGTGGTTGTTTCAAAGTCACTTTCCTCCATAAAGCACCACCTGCACTGGGCAGCTGAAGGCTCAAAACCATAGTGGCCATGGGCACTGGACAGTTCCCAGAAGCTGTTCATTGACAGGGATGGAAGGATCAGAGGTCCTTGGGCACCAGGAAGCCACCACAAAGACAGGAGAAAACCTTCCCATCACGGATCTTGCTTCAGCTGCAGCACAGTCTGGCTATTTGCTCATTGGCTTCACCTCCCCTGGAAGCTTTTTCCACTTATTATTAAGTACAATAAAAAATTCATCTCCATAGGACCTGTATCTGAGACAAAATGCTGTCAGTTAGCTGGAGGTCAGCATTATTGAAAGTAGAGGTGAATGCTATGGTCTGGATATGTGCCTGAAGTTCATGTATTCAAGGCTTGGTTGCCAGGCAGTGGCACTACTGGGGAGTGCTGGAACTTTTAGACGTATGAGCCAGTGGGACGCAGTTAGGTCACTGGGGGGTATGTCCTTGGAGAGGGTCCTGCGACCCCAGCCCTTTCCCCTTGATTCCAGGCTGCCAGGAGCTGAGTGGCATCTTATGCCACAAATGGCTAACATGATGTACTGTGTTATCCCTTCCCAAAGCAATGGCACAAATCCACCCTGGACTGAAACTTCCACAACTACAAGCCAAAAAAGAACCACTCTTCTTCTTAAGTCGATTATCTCAGACACTACAGAACACTCAGGACTTATGAGGTGGTTGATTAATAGACTTGAGAGTGAGGAAGAGGCACTCGTACCACAGGAGGCCAGGAAAGGGCTGACCGCCCACAGAGTTTCACCTGCTCATGTTGCAGGTGATGGCTCGGGGCACAGACAGCCCAAGTCCCTTGCCAAGGGTGTACTCTTGCTTTTTTAATACAGAGGTGGGCGAGGTACGTTGGCACAAATCTGTAACCTCAGCATTCTGGGAGGCTGAAGCAGGAAGATCACAAAGTTGAGTCTAGATTGGGCAATTTAACAAGACTTTGTCCCTCCTCCCGCAAAAAAATTAAAGGTTAAGGGTGTAGCTCAATCGGCCGGGGAGATGGCTCAGTAGAATAAGTGTAGCTTAGTGTGAAGGCCCTTGTTGAATCTATAATAGTGAAAAAATAAAGAATCAAAGGTTAATTAACTGGTTTTTTTTTTTTTTTTTTTTACATTTTCTCATCTTTATGCTCCAATGGGCTTTAACTGTTTAAAACTTAAACCTTTAAATGTTGGAACAAATAAGAGTTAAGTGTTAATTTTTCTCTACAATAATAGACATTTGTTCAAATATCCAGACTTTTTAAAGATAAATGCATAATTTTTAAAAAATAACAATGCATGCCTAGCATCTCGAGTAAGGTCTTTAGGAAACAAAAAGTCTTAGCAAGTGCACTCTTGTGTAAGAGCTGCTGAACAAGGCTGGGGGTTTGTCTGCGAGCACATTTTGTCCTGTATTCCAGCTCTACAAGACATTTGATTCATAAACTCTAAAGATGTGGGCATGGTCAGAGTGAAAGTAATGGAATAAACAATTTCTTGCAATCACTAACATTCCAAAATAATTTTCCAGGGTGACTATCATGCTAAGAGGTACAAAAACAAGGTTCTGAGCCGGGAATATAGCTCAGTGGCATGAGTACCTGCCTGGCAAGTACAAGGTCCCAAGCTTGATCCCTGGTACTACAAGGAAAAACAAACAAACAAACAAACAAACAAAAAAAAAACAGTGTTCTTCAACTTATATTACATAAATCAATGCAGAAAAAGGTCTATTTACCAACTCAAAATTTTTTTCCTGTATTTTTAAGGAAGAGTTTACAGGGTATTCAGGGTCTCACTAATAGATTGGACTCATAGTGATCCGTCTGTTTATAGCCTCCCAAGAGCTGGGATTACAGGAGCGCCACCAGGCCCAGTCTCATTCATGTCTCAGTGCATTCCGGGGGCAGGGCCAGCACGGCAGTCAAAAACGTATTTTTAATGCCAATTTTCAACACATTTTTCTAGAAACAGTGAATTGATGGTACTGTTGGAATTATAGTCTTCTTTTTCATCTTCTCTTATTAGATTAAAAATATGAAAAACACACATAATAAACTTGAAGTATATGTTTAATTTTAATGGAAAAAAATAAAAGCTTATGAAAATTCAGAAAAGAATGTATCCACATCAAGTTTCTTTCTGATATATGCTCTGATTCTCTTACATTCTGCTGGGCCAGTGGCCACATACTATGCTCAAAGCAACCAAAATCCAAAGTTTCTGCAGCAGGTGGCTTTGAAGGACTGCGCCATACCAGGAGGACGGAAGCGCCCCACGAGGGCGCCACCACCCAGACACCGGTCTTCACCACTTTACTCCTTGCCAGGACAGAAACACCTAACACTGAAGTTGAAAGGAGGAGAGGTTTACTTAGGTGGGTGCTGTGCTCTGCAGGCTCCCATGCAAAGGTGACCTGGCAGGGGGGCAGGTGGAAACCGCTGGGTCACAGCTGCCAGGAAGCAGAGAGAAGTGGTGAGTGAGGGAAGAGACGCTCACCCCTTCAGCCCCCACAACCCCCAGCAAGTCAGCCCTGTGCCCCCACATGTATTCACCTTCTTACACCACTGCCTGAAGTGCATGAGGGACAGGGACATTCTTGACCTAAATCATAACGTCCCCCACAGCTGTTGCCCTGGGTGAGATCTGTCACTGTCAGTTTCTTCCTCTGTGACATCTGACTGCAAACAAGCTACTTGCAGGGCTTCTGGAAGGTAAAATAAGAGGTTAATATAATTCAGAACGCAGCGCATGATACCACAGACTGATAGCTATATTGTCACAATTAATCATTGTTGCCTCTGGGAGATAGCACAGTAGACTAGCACCCGGGATACAGAGCCAGATCCTGGCTTTATCCTCTCTGTGTGTGCTCTGGCTGTGTATGTACATTTTTTGTGTGCATATATGTTTGTGCCCGCATGTATGTCCTGGAGCACAAGAGAAGGGAAGTGTTGGCTCTGTCTACACCAGTTTCTCAGCCTGGGCACTAATGGTGTTTTGGACCAGATAATTCTATGTTCTAGGGGCCACCTTGTGTATTGCAATCACTAATTTCTTTCTTCTTTAAAAGATAGCTCTCTCCTTGTATTTGTACTCATGGCACAGTACACTCTTTTCCCATCTGCCTTGGTGGGCTCCTCTGACTCTGCCCAAGTGGACACACTCGTGACCTTTTTCTTGTTCCTCAGGATGTCTCTGATCCCACCCCCACCCCAGATGAGAACGGCCACATCCTTCCTGCCCATCACCTCCCACTCTGTCTCCTTTTTACAGAACTTTGTCCAAAACCCGCTCCCCAGGGAAAGCGTTCCTACCTCCGCCTAGTAATCTCTTGCCTCCTGCGACTTTCCCATGGCCATGTCTCTGCAGCCCTTGATGGGCAGATTCTGAAGAGAGTGTCACTCGATAACATGCCTAATAGAGCAGCAGGCAAGTTCATTAAATTAGAAGAAATGCTTCACCGCTCTCTGCTCCATTTTCTAGCTGCGTGGCACAGCTGTTGTAGTGAAGTTCCAGCGTTTTCTCATGTTTTTCTGAGTCAAACAATGGGTAGTCTTTGTCTACTGATGGTTACAAACTCTAAGGTCTATATAGCAGGTGATTAACTGTTTACAGAGTCTGTTGAATATCAGACTTTGAATGGGAACCGCAGAATCAAGCCGTGCTCTTGGGTGCCTTTCTTTTTCACCCTTCTTTGCTCTCTACTCCAAATAAATGTTGTTCTTGTTGCTGTTGTTTCCAAACTCCTCCCATTTGTGTCCCCTGCATTTAGCTCTCCAGTTCATAATAGCTTCTTAGCCACCTAAATTCTGACCACAAATTACATCTAATTCCTAGTGAGGGGAAAAGCACTTAAGGAGTTAAATGAGTTAGATAAAGGGATATATGAGGCTACAAGAAGGAAGGTTTTGTGGGAATACAGTGTATTTTAGGTCTAAGACCTGCCTGCATTACAACATGTTGATGTTTTTAGGGTCATGATTATATTTATTGTTGAGCCAGTAGCATTACCAAAGTTGATGTTTGGGTAAATGTTGTGCTCAATGAATCCACTTAGTGTATTCAGAATGGATTTTTCTTCTTTGTTATGGAGGAAAACCCTGAACTTTTATGTTATTTAAAAAAGTCCCTAAGGAGCATGTGGTATCCTGGTTCCCATTAAGTCTACATCTGGTGCTACAACAAGGAGCCAGCAGCAACATCACCTGTCTCTCTGATGAAGGAATGTGCCGACCGCGTGTTCTCCTTCCTGAGATTCTTGGCCTCAGCGCTCGAAGACTTGCTCCTCCTCCTCACATCTCCTCATTGCTGCTCCCACTCATTAGTGAAACTCCATACAGTTTTTCACTGAAGCTTGTCCACTTCGCCCAGAGGAGTGCTTATTGCTGTCAGCTCCTCTTCTGATTTTATAGATACTCTTTTGAGACACAGCACCCTTGTTCTCTTGAACACATCTCATTTCTGCAAACAGTAACTCAACCTACGGTCTTAACAGTTTTATGGGAGTCTGAAGCACAAACTCACTTGTAAAACACTTTTTTTATAGATTATCGTTGAAAAAAATGAGCTGAGAACTACTTCAGTCCTGTTTTATTTTTACCCTCCCTGGTGGCTGTCCACACCAGCCTTACATCACAGCTCTACCATTTTCCAGCTGTGTGATTTGGACTATGGTGTCTCAGTGTTTTCCTCTACGAAATATATTCTGTAGGGTTGTCACAAGATGAGTTAACAAACGTAAAGGTATTTAAAGTCAGAAAAATGGAGTTCTTACTAGATGGCCCATAGTCCACAATGAAAACTCAGAATAAGCTAACCCTATTGTTATCAGGGTTGGGATCAGAGATCAGCACCAAAAGAAAGTTCTTAATATTAATTTTGGAATGGAGTCAGAGTGAGAGATGTGAGATCTCAAACAAGAGCTAGTCATGATGTTGATTCTCATTGTCTGAAAAGTCAATAAATACCAGTGAGGAATGGTTTTGTGAAGCAACAAACATCACTTTTTAAAGTGAATTACTCAAAACAACCCAATTAAAAAGTGGGCAAATGACTTGAATAGACATTTCTTTAAAAAAGATGTACAAATGACCAACAGTTACATGAAAAGATGATCAACAGGATCAGCCATTAAGGAAATGCAAATCCCTGCCACAAAACGATACTACATCCAAAGAAAGGATAATCGTAAGTGTTGGTGGATTTATGGAGAAATTGGAACTCTAGACACCTAGTCAATGAAGATGCAAAATAGTATAGCTGATGTGGGAAGCAATTTAATAGTTCCTCAAAAAGTTATAGGAGGAATTCTACACAACCATTAATTGCACTCTTAGTATATACCAAAGAACTGGAAATAGGTATCAAAACAAATGTATGTACACTCATTCATAGCAGCACCACAACCAGAAGGTGGAAACAATTCACATGCCCATTGATGAATGAATAGAGAAATAAAAATGTGGTGCTTCCATGCAGTGAAATATGCAGCAAAAACACTGATACATGCTGCAAGGTGGAGCTATGTTGGAAAAAATTACGCCGAATGAAAGAAGATGGACACTGAAGGTCACAGGCCATGATTTGGTTCATATGAAACAACTAGAATAGTTAGGTTCACAGGGACAGAATACAGACTGATGGTTGCTAGTTATCCAGGGAAAAAAGGGATCAAGAATAATGCTTGGTGTGGTGGCACAGGCCTGTAATCCCAGCACTCAGGAGGCTGAGGCAGGAGGATTGTTGTGAGTTCAAGACCAGCCTGAGCTACAAAGTGAGCTTAAGGCCAGCCTGAGCTGCATAGTGAGACCCTGTCTCAAAAAGACAAAAAAAAAAAAAAATAATGCTTGAAGGGTATGAAGTTTCTTTTTGTGGTGATGACTGTGTTTGAAACTACATAGGGATGATGTTTGGACAATATTATAAGCCTACTGTCACTGCAGTCCCACTTTGTTACTCCACTACATCCCTAAATTCTCTGGGGGTGACTAAATGTTCATTTTCTTCATTGTCTGTCCAGTTTGATGAAACCAAACTGCATTAACTCCAGCTTTGATTTCACTTGGCGAATTCATTCCTGGGAAAACGGCTACCTCTCTGTTATATGGAGTCCACCTTAATTTAGGATAAGGAAATGAATCACTTGTCAGGGGCTTTACTACTTCATTGAAGTAGAAGGCATATTCTTTTGGTGTTTTCTTTGGTACAGTTGTGTGCTGTTTAACAATGGGGACATGTCTGAGAATAGCACCATAAAGATTTTGTGGATGAGCGGGCTTCCCCTGAAGGAAGAAGCAAGAAGAGAGCAGGGAATAAGGAAGGAGGAAGCAGGGAGGCTAGCTAGCAGGGGAAGAAGATTGTATAGGGGTCCTGAATAAACCGCGAAAAGAAGAAAAAAAAATAAAATTAAAAAAAAAATAAATAAAGATTTTGTGCAGGGGCTGGGGAGATGGCTCAGTGGAATAAGCACTTCCCTGGCAAGCGCAAGGGCCTGAGTTCAATGTTCTGTTCCGAAAAAAAAAAAAGATTTTGTGCAAACATTAAATTATTTTTTTAAATAGAGTCTCAGTAGGTAGTTCACCCTAACCCAGGATTCATTGTGTTCCCCAGGCTGACCTCAAACTCACCAATCCTCCTGCCTCAGCCTCCCAAGTACTGGGACTATTGGAATATTTGCATACACCACGCCCAACATGTGCAAACATTATAAAGTGCACTCAATTAAAATAGATCATTGCAACATTCGAGACAATATAATTTTACAAGACTACTATTGGATATGTAGCTAGTTATTGACTGAAGTATTGCCTATTTCAATAAACCTGAAGAAATACTTTCTTTGAGATGCAAAACTCAAAACTGTTAGCAACTCTGGGTTTTACACTGCACCTTCTCCATGTTGCAGTACAGCACGCCCTGTGCTACAGTGATCCTGGCTGGCAGAGCTGTCACAGTGCCGATGGCTGTCCAGGTAAGTGGGCACACCCTAGTCATGCCCAGGTCACCCAAAGCTTGCATGGTGGAAGAAGGGGGCCTAACTGGACTGGGGAAGACTGTTCCAGTTAGAATTGTTGAACGTGCTCCACGGGCACACATCCTAGCAGACACCTCTAGGGATTTAATCCAAAAGGATGGCTGGTGGGGAATTTGAAACATCACAACTGGACAGTAGTCAAACAAGAATGATATTTATGCTCACTTCATACCAAATATGCCATTACTTATCATGTCCTGGGCCACAGGCAGCCCTACTGGAGAGCTGATTTCAGAATAATCACTTAGCAATTCCAAATGCCCCCTTTCACTGCCAGTGCAGAATTCTTTTTTGGTGGAACCAGGGATTGAACTCAGGCCCTTGTGCTTGCCAGGAAAGTGCTTATTCTCCTGAGCCATCTCCCCGGCCCCACTGTGTAGAATTCATAAGAGCTCAGGGAAATCTGTGGTTTTAGCCATATAAAGCTCTCGCTGCTGCTAAGCCACTCTGTCTCATCAACAACAGATGTCACTTCAGTGTAGTGTCCACACTGTTGCTGTACATTGCTTCCAGTATCTTATCTGCTATTTCTGCTTGTTGTCCAGCTTCGACTGCTCCACAACAGCCTGAATGCGCTGGTGATGACTGCACATCCTTTGCTTTATTATCTGTACAGGGCATGAAGCACGATGGCTCAGGGCCCGGACTCAACTGCCGGCTGGCTGGCTTCTTTCCAGGTGCTGATGATTAAAGAGCTTGCCTTGTTATTTGATATTAATTACTGTGCCTGTGCTTCTGTGAAAGAAAATGTCCCAGCAGGAATGTGACATAGAAACAAGTCCAGAACCTGAACATCCTTCCCACAGGATGGGTGCACAGAGCATTTCAGTGCTGGGCAGAATGACGCTGTGCTCATGAGTGGTTTCAGAAGACTGAACACACTGGTACATTTAAGGAAAACAGTACAAAGAGGAGAGCATTGGGCACTGCAGGATACAGGAAAGCAAGGGCCATAGGGAGGCAGCGACCCTGGGAGCACGGTGTCCAACCATCCATAGCACGAGCATTGACCATGCGTGCTTACTTTCATGTACCTGTTTCTGGGAGGTGTAATGCAGTTGTTAAGACTATGGATTTGGGAATCAGCATGTGGGTTTTAACTCAAGCTCTACATTTATGTCAGCTATCTTCAGGCAGGACGCCTTCCACCTCCCTATGTCCCTAGGTTATTCAGCCATATAATGATGACAAAATTTCCTACAGATTATCTCTATCATTATGAGACCTTATTTCCCACTTTCTTCATAATTATAACTTTTCCATTCATACAAAATATGTATTGGCCATGTCTAATGTTGCTGTGCTGTGTTGTCCTTTTTTTTTGGCAGAACCAGGGATTGAGCTCAGGTCCTTGTGCTTGCAAGGGAAGCACTTATTCCACTGAGCCATCTCCCTGGCCCGTGTTGTCCTTAATGCGTGCGAAGTTCTCTGTATGCTGCTAAGTACTGGAGATCTGATACCTGTCCTCATTATTATCGTAGTAGCTGCTGCTTGTGTGACCCTTCATTTCTTTGTCTCTTTCCCCCATTCCCTTTTGGTGTAACTTTATAGAGGAGGAGCCTAGTATCTTATTTAATTTTGAGCTATTCTAATTTTTATTTTACATCACCACTCAGATCAAGTTCTGAGATCCTTGGCTGGAAAGAGGGGTGGGATAGAGATTTAGAAAGCAATGTGTCTGTGGTTCTATATTTTCTTTTTATTTATTTATTTATTTTTTATATTTTCTTTAAAATATGTTATATTCTCTTTAAAAAAGAAAGAAAGCTAAGGGAGATGGGAGGATGCCATGGGGAAGAAGCGAGAGTAAAGAGGATGAGGAAGTAGATAGAGACCGTCAGTGGGGTGGAGCCTGAGATTACCTGAGTGCTGGTTTTGAAACGGGAGCACATTTGAAGGGCACACAAATTCTACCAAGGATTTTGCACCTCTCAGACAGCTTTCAGAGAATCAAGTCTGTTCATTGACCTTTTTTTTTTGAGACATGGTCTCACCTGGGAGTTTGGGCTAGCCTTGAATTCACTATATAACCCAGGTTGGTCTCCAACTCTTGCCAATCTTCCAGCTTCAGCCTCCCAAGTGCTGAGATTGCAGGCATGCAGCTCCATGCCCAGCAACATTCTTTTTGGCAGAACCAGGGACTGAACTCAGGCCCTTGTGCTTACTAGGAAAGCACTTATTCCCCTGAGCCATCTCCCTGTCCCCACCCCCACAACATTCTTACACATGCAGATTCTTCTCGATTTATCATGGAGTAGTATCCCCATAAACTAATCTTTAAGTTGAAGATGCATTTAATATACCTAATTTATCAATCATCCTAGTTTAGTTTAGCCTACCATAAATGTTCTCAGAATACTCACCTTAGCCTAAAGTTGGGGAAGATCAGTTATCATAAAATTTATTTTATCATAAATTATTGAATGTCTTGTGTAATTTTTTTGGTATTTGAGTGCAAAACTGCTGGACACACAGGGCAGGAAGAGTATCTGTTTTTCCCCCAGTGATCACATGACTGAGCAGGAGCTTTGGTGGGAATTTTGAAAATGGTTCGTACAGAATTGTCACTTGCCTGGGAAATTCTCAGAATTCAAAATCCGAATTGTGGCTTCATTAGATTTGTATCACTTTTGCACCACTGATAAAGTTGAAAAGCTGTCAGCGGAACCCTTAGAAGGCACGCAGAAGTCATCCCTATCTTTTAAAATGCGTCATCCATGTGACAACGGGGAGCCTGAAGAGCCTCATTTCCCACCTGGACTTTAGTACAGGAAGTGGCTCTAGTCTGTTCTCCAAAAGATAGCTAGCTCCCGTGTGTGCTCTACTGCACTGCCCCTCCCAGGCCTGACGAGCTCCGGGTGCTGCCTGAAGGGTCAGCTTGACAGTTTACACTGGAGTGCGTGCCAAGAAAGTGGATGACTCGCATGACCAAATAACACAGATTCTGCAAGTGGTTTCCAAACACTGGCTTTTGATAAAATTGAAGGTGAGCTTGATGTCTGACTACTAAAAATTATTTGATTATGGAATATTCTAAAGAATATTCTAGCTCAAGGTCTAAAGCATTCTGCTATAACAATTACCTTCCATTCTTCCATAGTTGTTTATGTGAACAAATATTTTAGGCATTTACATTTAAAAAGGAATTTAGGGACTGGGAAGATAGTTCAGTGGTCTAAGCACCTGCCTGGAAAGTGCAAGGACCTGGATTCAATCCCTGGTACCACATACTGTGCCAGCCCCAAGCCAAGCTGGTCACTGGAACAGGACATAGTGATGCACACCTGTAATCCCAGTGCTCAGGAGGCTGAGACAAGAAGATCACTATGAATCCCAGCTGCATAGCAAGACCCTGTTCCAAATAAATAAATAAATAAATAATTTTTAAAAATCGAGAAAAGAGCCGGGTGTGGTGGTGCATGCCTGTAATCCCAGCACTCGGGAGGCTGAGGCAGGAGGATTATTGTGAGTTCGAGACCAGCCTGAGCTACAAAGTGAGCTTAAGGCCAGCCTGAGCTGCATAGTGAGACCCTGTCTCAAAAAGACAAAAAAAAAAAAAAAAAAAAAAAAACCTTAACTTATACTAACCTATCTAATTACAGCAATAGATTTATGTACCCACAGATACATAAATTTTTGTGATTTTTATAAATTTTTAAAAGTCTTTTCTTTATGCCTATTAATTTTATAAAAATTGGGTTTTGATGTGTATTTTCAAACATGCACATAACATTTTAATCACATCCATACCCCCCATTACCCTCCCAGACATCTTACTTCTTACCTGTATCTCCTTCCTCTAGTCTAGTAATTATGAACAGTTTTTATTTTATTTATTTTACTTAATTTTTGTGGCAGCTCAGCCCACCCTGGGGGTAGGGCTGGTGCAGCATGTGGTCCTGAGGATCTATCTATGGTCCCTCTGCTTTGCCTAAGATTGTCAATGCAGGCACTTTAGACAGCTAAGCTATCCCACCAACCCAGTGACCAGTTTTTAAATTGCAGCTAACATCAGGAGAGATGTTTCAGGACAACCCCCCTCCCACCACACACACACATATTCACAGGATAGCCTAGAGCCTCTCGTTGCCTGGATCTCTTCTGAGAGATTCTATGGATTAGGAGAGGCACTGACTGACTGACTCCCTGAGAGTGTGCAAACTGGTCTTAATGAACACACTAGGGTGCCTAGATAAAAGAGAAGGGCTGGTTTTGGTAAAAAGATGCACAAGCAGCTTGTTAAACAGTCAGTTTGACTGATTACAAACACAAGACAGGTTTTTTTTTTTTAATTCAAAATACTTTTGCTTTAAAAAATACTCCAGGGGCTGGGGTGGAATAAGTGCTTGCCTGCCAAGCACAAGGTCCTGAGTTCAATCCCTGGTATCCCAAAAAACAAAACAAAACAAAATAAAAAGTACTCCATCAGGGGCTGGGGAGATGGCTCAGTGGAATAAGCACTTCCCTGGCAAGCACAAGGGCCTGAGTTTAATCCCCACTTCAGCCAAAATAAATAAATAAATAATAAAAAGTACTCTGTGAGCAGTACATGATGATGGATGCTTATAATCCCAGCACTTGCAAGGCTGAAGCAGGAGGGTCACAAGAATTCACTGAGGCCAGTCTGGGCTACATAGTGAGACCTTGTCTACAACAAGACAAAACAACAACAAAAAAGTACTATGTCAAATTTTATATCCCATATGGGGGCCCGGGGAGAGGGCTCATTAGAATAAGCACTTCCCTGGCAAGTGCAAGGGCCTGAGTTCAATCTCTGGTTCTGAAAAAAAAAAAAGTATATCCTACAGCTGTTGGCTGCTTGGGATTTTTAAAACATTGAGTCCAAGCTGGGCGTGATCACAGGCCTGTAATCCCAGCACTCGGGAGGCTGAGGCGGGAGAATTGTTGTGAGTTTGAGACCAGCCTGAGCTACAAAGTGAGCTTAAGGCCAGCCTGAACTGCATAGTGAGACCCTGTCTCAAAAAGACAAAAAAAAAAAAATTGAGTCTAGTCTAATCTAATAGGAAATATCATATCCAGTGTGGCCACCGCCCTATGTTATCCCACTGAAATTTTCTCTCAAAAGCAAAATGAAAGACAGCCAGTTGGAACAGGGAGGGAGACTGTGGAGAGGAAGGAGATGGGAGTGTTGAAAGAAACAGGAGAGCAAGGACGGGGAAAGGCAGTAAAATGATTAAGATGGGATATGTACCTGTTCTCATCCTCAGAGTGACCGTAATCATGAATATCATGAACATCCACTAATTTAAAAAGAAACTTATGGGATAGCTCAGTGGTCTAAAGCGCTTAGGCAAGCTTAGGCAAGTGCGCAGGGACCCTGGTTTGCCCAGCACCACATGCAGTGCCAGCCCTGCCCCAGGGTGGGCTGAGCTGGCCACATAAAAAAAAAAAAAACACAAAAGGCA
>PVKA01011499.1:20508-60820 GCA_004027165.1 Ctenomys sociabilis | reverse complement strand
GGCTTTTAGTGCTATGGTCATCCACTAGGTAAATAATTATTGAATCTTTGATATAATTCAGCTATAAAAAAACCTGTAAATATAATTTCATGTATGCACCTTGTACAATACCAAAACGTTATGAAAACAGTTTGCAATGTATTATTTCATCGACTCTGTATGGTTAAGGTGTCTTGAAACTGTCTGATTGACATTTGTATTTTAATAAAATAAAAATAAATGGAAAAAATCAACATAAAAAAATCATATTTCCTAAGTTTTATAATAATGGAAATATTTTTTAAATGACTTAAAAACCATAATTCCCATAAATTGAAACTTTGCCCTTGGTCTCAAAAAATGTATATTTCAGTGAAAACTTAAAATTTCTTACCTTCTTAATTATAGTTTTCTTCTTAACATCACATATGGGGTATACCACTGTTTTTAAAAGTTTTTATACCTCCTTGGTGTTCTCTTAATTTCTAATAAGGTTGATTGACTGTTTTACATTCCTAAATTCATTTGATATAGGAAAGCCTTGATATTTTACAATCAGGTATAAAAATTTAAAATATGATCTGAAACCATTGAGAAGCAAAGAGGCACTTGATTTTAACTTTCAATTTAAGTAACATCAGGCCTAATGGTGGGCTTTAAAAGAAGTACAAGCAATGACAACTTTTCATGTTTGGGTCACATTATTCAACAAGATATATTGGACCCCAAACTGTTCAGATCATCCCGAACTGGCTTTCAGACTTGCCTTGGTAATATTGTCTTTGCCCAGCTCTTAAGCTAACTATACATGATTTAGATCCTTCTTTTGACATTCCAAGGGAGAACCAGGCTCCACTGCTCCAGGAGCACTTACGCTACAGATGACATCTGCCTTAGATACAGTTAATCTAGCTCTCCCTCTCTCTCTAATGCTCAGATTTCCAAAGTTAACTCCTCTCTGCCCATATACCTACTTGGGCCCTTTGGCAATCTGAGATCCTTTTCAGTGGCATTTGTCCTGAGCTGCAAATTCTTGTTCTTTTTTTCTTTAGTTCAACAACAGTGGTTACAGCAATTTCCCTTCTTTTGGCTATCTACCTCAGCTAACTTCTCTGCTGTTGTTGAGTACCATTATCCTTTAGACAAATTAATTCAGTATTGCTTCTGTTTTCACAAATGGGTCATCTTAAGTAGGAAAGGTATGTAATGACTTCCTTTTTCCAAAAGGAGGAGACAGGTTTCTCATCATATGATCAAAATTCAATTATAAAATCAAAAAGGGAATCAGTGTCTCTCACCTCACTTGACATTGTATACTAATACAGATATAGTAGAAAAAAGCTAATTTGGAGTTCTAGGATATACTGTACTTTGCTAGAGTATGTTATCAGGCTGTGTCATGAACCGAGATCTAGGAAAGTTGACAGAGATGAGGATAGCTTTGACCAGGTCCTACTGAAGAAATTGACCCGCTATGCCCAGGAGAGAGTAACCAAAATGGGAATCAAGGGTCTGAATATGTGTTAGAGTATATAGAGATAATTGAGCTAAAAGTTATTAGAATTATTAAGACAGAATAAAATATAAAATAATATAGAGAAAATTTCTTCCAAGTTCTTCTAAGAGATCTCTGTTAATTGACAAACAAAAAAAAATCTGACTAGTCTTTTATAATTATAAATTTCTAAATTTTTAAGAGTCACTATAATTCAATTTGGTCAAAAATATATTTGAGTGCATTCTGATTTTGTAAAATGTATATTTGTTCAAGCTATTAATCTGCATATTTTTAGTTGATAGTTTTTCCATTCCACAAATAGGTGTTCCTTCTTTATTTGAGCTCAACAATATTTTTCTTCCTTTTTTTTTTACATTTTTGGAACATTTGTTCACAGTACAGTTTGAGTTCTAGACTTAAAAGCAAGCTTCCACAAGGGTTACCAGCTGGTCTACATGTTATCAAAATTGGCCTTCTCACAGCTCATCAAAAGTTTTTAAGATAATTAACAAAAATTTCTTAGCGTAGGGAGAGATTATTGGACACAACTGCAAGTGCTGAATAGAGGAGTGATCAACCTTTGTTCATTAATGAGTAACCCCCAGTGATCTCCACGGTCTCTCATGAGACACCCCAATAATTTGTTCATGGCTGAAAGATAGTTTTCTAGCAAAATACAATAAGGTTCTCTCACAAAAGATAATCTTGGTACAAACCTGATGCTTTCACATGTGTATGACAATTCATTATTTTTAATCTCATGGTGTATTAAATGTATTCATGCTTCCAGATGTATAGGCCTATAATTTAGTTGAGTCCCTGATTTTCTGATCAAGGAGATTATGAGACCACAAAAGAAAGTAATTCAATGATATATGATGTGCTTAAGGAATCAACAGGAGAAAAGAGACTCCCAAGATCTCATACAAAGCAATGTACTAAAGCAATGGCCATGACTCATCCAGAATGCTAACACTGACAGAGAACTAGAAGGTGCTATACTTGCCTCCAAGGTAAATTCTGAGGAGACTTAGCTGACCTTGACAGATAGCAAAAAAATGATTAATATAGATCTTGCCTTAACTTGGTGTTAAATACCCAACAGAAAAGTAAAGCCGCAAGATATATAAAGCAATGCCATGGTAATATGTTCTCTGTAAAAGATTCATATCACTAAATAATTCTGATAATTGTCAGCCATCCTAGTAACTTACACAGATTAATGGACTTTATAGGGCTAACTTGCTGAAGACCGGCTCCACAAATCTTTAGACTGGAAATCTTTAGCCTAAATGAATGAGTTAATTCAGAATGGAAATGGTTCAAAATTTCAAAGACCTTCTACAAAGGTCTTCCAAACATATTTTCTCTAATTTCACTTGAACATGCATTACAGTACAAAACAGAAAAGAGGGAGATGTAGGGAAAGGCCGACGCTGGAATTTGGTCACATGTGTGGGGACTAGGCAAGGCCAGAGTACCTCAAGCAATCAAGCTTCTTCAGTCCTGAGAAAAACATCTTGCCTGAAACAATTTCAGACATTAGTCACTAGGAAACCTTGCATCATGTGACGCTAACTTTTTTAAGTGTATAAATAAATGTCCCCACAGTGGCTGTTCAGTTCCTTTCCACCCATCAGGAGAAAGAGGACTCCACCTGACCTCAGCTTTCATCTATTATATTTATTTCTTGATCCTTTCACTGTTTTCCCCCAGGAACATCTAAAGCTACACAAGATATGGAACTATTTACTAGTGGGCTTCAACAATTCATCTAACTTCTCCCAGCTGTAGCTGAGTTACCCAGAAAATGAGCATAAGCTTCCAGAAAGTTCCTAAGAAGATTAAATAAGATGTTGTACCTAAAGTTTTTTATATATACTAGGCATTGAGTAAATACTTTTCTAGTCACTTCCTCCCCGTTGATATGCTGTTAAAAAATTAAGTAAGACTAAGTATGGAAAGTGCTTTTACTATTGAAACTAGCTATCCATTTTATTATTCTAAAATCATGTTGTTAGGAATATAATGAAGAATCCAAAAGATTCTTATCTGAAAGTGCTTGACTAATGTCTTAGTGTAGGACGAGAACTTAGGATGTTTCAGAATTGAATTATAAGGAAATGATGGCTTCTGTCTCAACTCCTAATGCTCTGTAACTTAGAAGTGTTGCCCTCAACTGCATAGTGACTGAGAATTGCCTTCAAAGTTCTAAACATTCTTATGAGTGTCAGAGAGAGCAGCCTAATACTTTCTCCAGCATAGTTCCTTGGAAAGTAACCCTGGATTCCTAGTCAAAGGAAGCACTAAACTTGAAAGAGTAAAATCATTTCCTCTTATAAGGGAAGCTACAGGAATAGAAGTGACTAAGATATCCCTGGATTCAACACTTGCTGTTCCACTGAAAAGGAGACTAAAATAGGAACTGCTATAGATTTCCTGACCAACACCATTAGTGATGATACTGAGCAAGGCCAGTCCTAACTTCAGAGGAGACCCCAAGATCCAGCCACAAGGTTATTAGCATCCTAAAGGCACAGTACAGCTATAAGAATCCTAGGAGATAACAGGGCTCCTTGATTCTGCTCTATTGGGACCTTAGCAGCTTGAGTAAATGTCAGCAATCTGCAGGGTATGAGGAATGGAAGATGGGATAATTTTTGTTCCTGTCATTTTTTAAATGCAAGACTACCTTTTGGAGGAAAAGAAAAACAGGGTAGAAAAAAATAAATCATTGAATTCTGAGCAAGTGCTTCTTAAACCTTAGAAAGCAGTATCAGGAATACAGGACTTGATTTTCTTAGTTTGAGTGCTTTCATGAGGAAAAGAGGAAATTTCTCACCTGGCACCAAGAAAGAGGCGTGTTCTTTGCTAAAACATGCCTTTCTTCATTCTCTCAACTAACTCATCTTAGCCCAGTGTATAGAACAAAACCATGAAATGTTGTGCTAGCTGTATGTTTGCATCTCAGAGCATATCTCTAGGATCTTTTGCTAAGTAAAGACAACTCATGCTTGCTATTCCAAGATGTTCTCCAATATTCCAAGATGGCCTCAGTGATGTTTCATGAATTCTAAGAATGCACATACTTGAACTTCCATCTTCCACTGATGATGTTAATGGTAGCTTCCAGAAGGTGGTTTTCTGGGACTTTGAAGGAACTTGTAGGTCCACTTACAAGGTAAATCCTTCCTCATACATCCCAAAGTGTGTGGACATTGGCTTTACCTTGCCACACTCATCAGGAGAATTAAGTAGTGTGCATGCCCTGCTAAGGAGGAACTGCCACTGCAAAAGTTCTGAAAGTGGCCACTCCAGCAGGGAGTCATCCAGAGGAGGATAAGCCCATAAAACTGTGTCTGTTGCTTCTCGTTCTTCTCTTAGGGCCCAATCCCAAAGGAGCTTGAGTCCCAAAAAGAGGAGAAACAATGGCAATGGCAGAGCAGACCATTCTGCTTCTCCATGCCAGGTGAGTTTCTCTACACCAGGGTTCAATCTGCATGAGTCAGGCAGGGCAAGACCTTTATGTTCTGAGTTGGATTTGTCTCAATTTTAAAAACTGAAAGTGAACAAATTGCTGCTGTGGATTTCCTGAGACAAAAGAGTGAGAATATAGCTTAAAGTGATGATCAACTAAAAATAATTGTAAGTAAAACATTTTCCTGTTTGTAGCCCACAGCAAGCAGGGTCACTTCAATTGTAGTAGGGGCATAGGTCTAGAAAGGAAAAGCCCACAGTGGCCACATGTCCACAAAACTGAGAAGGGAAAGGGTGAGGACACAAATGCATCAGAATCAATGGGCAGCAGGGCTCAGAGGCAAGAAAATTGGTGTTCTGACTTGTCATCCAGGAGGGGCTGGAGACAGGGAGACTGAGTCCAAGCCCAGAGGTCTGGTCCTTTATCACAGACACACACACATGTCTGGACCTCTATGGAGGATTCCAAGGTCAATGTGCAACCCAGAAGGACAAGTATGGGTTGTCTTTATCTCACGAAGCATCAGCAGGAGGCATGATGGACCAAAAGTTATTTCTTACTTTCATTCATCCCATTAGTAGAGAAGCATCTGGAACTCCTGTGTGGAAGGCAAATTTCTCCTTTAAAAAATACAATAAGATTCAGGAAAGAAAGAGCTAAAGTATGTGGCTTAATCTGGAAATTTTCTGGCCCACAGAAAGTATAGGTTTTGAAACTGCAACTCTAATAATCAGGAAGACATTGTCTCTGAGACATCTCAGTCTGTCTCTGAAACAACTATTGTTGGTAACCATATGAAAAGTGTAGTGACTCAGGATCACGGATGAATGTAGTTCTGGAAGAGACAGCACTGAAGAAGCCCATATAAAATATCAAGAGGGATGATAGGAGGGAGTCAGTTGGGGCAGAGCATGGTGCAACATGAGGTAGAAAAGATTCTTAACATCTGTGAGGGCCTGAGTTAGATCTTCACTAAAAACGGGAGGGGAGTGCAGGAGGTAAACTGGCAGCACTTCCAATCAACTTGCTGTGAAGCACGGAAAGAGACGGAACGTACAGTCAGGCTTTAAGAAAGAGTGAATGGAGAAATGGCAACCACATTAGTAGAGACAGAAAAGATGGGCACAGATTCAGATAAGGGCAGAAAGGTGAGTTTGCTGTGACGTGTGCTGAACCGAGAGTGTCAGGGCTGCAGTGAAGGAAGAAGTCAGAGCTCCGTGGAGAGCGTGGCTCCCCGCCCTTCTCCGCTCGCCTCCGCACTGGCAGCAGCTGAGCTCCTCTGTGTTCTCCTGCCAAAAGAAGGACCTGAGGCGCAGCAAGCATCAGCGCACACAGTGGCTGCAAGAAATAAACAACCGAACTGCTCTACGCATTGACTAATCTAACTGCCGCAGGTCTGGCAATGGCCCCACGTGTTAGCAGAGACCCAGCGGAAGTAAATACTGGACTAATAGCTGAGGACTACGACTGTAGACACTGTGAAGTTGGTGAGAGGCAGTAATGAAAATGTCAGATGCCACATGCACGAGGAGCTTGTGCATGAGAAACGAATGGTATTTAGCAATCTGCCACTGAGGGAACAAAAACCAGCTGAAATCAAGCCCACGGTATCCAAGAACATACCTCTGTGGTCACACAAGAGCCGCTCCAGGGTTGGTCTGTAAGAGAAGACGACCAGATCAAGAGATGGATGGAGTGTACCAGAAACCGTTAACAATAGACAGATAAAAAGAGTACCTTTAATACCAATTAATCCATCACATGGTGAGGCAAAGAAATAAAGGTAGTCGGCCTCCTGACAACATGCTTGCCTCCGGGCATGCCCTAGTGGAGGTTTTACTTGGTTGGCTGCATTTTGATCCTTCCCACTCACGGTGACAGTGACGTCCTGAAGCAGGAGCTTCCCCAGTGTACTCAGGGTCACTAATCTTTAGTTAGAGACCACAGTTTTACTTAGAGGAAAGTATACCTGCTCCACCACAGACGAGACTTTGAGAGGTGCTGCTGCTGAGCACTGGGAGCCCAGAGCCTGTCACAGAAGCAAAGGTGGATCAGGAAATCCTAGAGATGAGAACTAGCGTGCAGGAGTGGGCACAGCAGCAAAGGGCTGGGCTGACTCCGCAGCAAACACAGCACAGGAAGGTCACATTGCTGTGATCCATTCAGGGGTTAGGACCTGATCATTTAGGCTCCATTTTCTTATCTCTAAGGTAGGGATAATATCTCTCTTACTGGGCTCGCTGGGGTTTGGAAATGTCCTTCAGACAAGCCCAGGAGTGAAACTCTTGGTCTCTAGGTTGTGGTGCTATTGGAAGAAGAAGAATCTCTGGGAGGAGGGTCCTGAAGGGAGGGAGTTTGCTGGGCATGCAGCCATGAAGGGGAACTGAGACCCCAGTGCTCTTACGGGCTGTCTTTCCTCACCCAAAACCTCCCCTGCCATGTGTTCTCACCACGACATACTGTGCTGCCACAGACCCAGAGCAACCGGCCAAGGGTCAAGATATAGCTTTAGAGGATGGGGACACAGCTCAGAAGAAGAAGCACTTCCTGGCAAGCACAAGGGCCTGAGTTCAGTCCCAGGTTCCTCAAAAAAAAAAAAAAAAAGATGTAGCTCTAAAATATCCCCTCAAATCTTCACATGTGTGACTGGATCTTAGGACTGCTATAGCCATCTTGGTCTTAGGAGATGTTGGAGGGGTCGCTGGAAGTGTGACCTGCTAAGGTGCATTCTTGTCCCCAGCTCCTCCCTCTTTCTCTGCTGTCAGGCAGCTATGTCTGAACATCTTTCCTCCTTTCTACTGTGTCTTCCCTCCCTGTGAACCAGCCAGTTACAAAATGAATCCTCTAGAAATCCACAAGCCAGAATAAACCCCCAGTCCTTTAAGTTTTAGATGTCAGGTATTTTGTCCCAGCAACAAGGAAGTAACTAAGATACCAAGTATCCGTGGACTGAAAGCCCTGAGTGTCACCCTCAAAGTAAACATTTTCTCCTTCTACTTTCATTATCTCAAGCATTACATCAGAATGGGGAAAAGCGGGCTACAGCCCAAGGTCTCTGCAAAAACTCCTGATGATATTGAGTGTCACTGTAGAATACAAAAAGATTGACCATGGTGTTTGAAGGTGAGAATTTGAGAGTTAGTTAAAAACAATAGAGTCCTAAGTGTGATGTCTAAAGTAGGCTGTGCCTTTGTGCAAAGAGAAGGAGAGCCTTGGGTCATGTGCTGCCCTGTGCCACCTTGGCATGCTTCAGAGTCTCCATTAGCAACAAGCACCTCAGGAGACACAGCTGCCTATCATGACCTTTATAAAGGTCTTGACCTTTACCTGATCCAAGTAGACCTTTATTCTTTAGAAGGTATTGTCTATACCACTCAGCTACAGCAACAGAAAAGGTATGTGATTATCATATGAAGATAAAATACTAATATGAAGACCAATTGAATCTAATGTCCACAGGAGAATTCTATTTGAATAGAGGCTCATTTTTGTATGTGAGAAGTGGTATAGTAGAATGTAAGGAATATCTGTGTGGCATGCTAACCTTGCAGTGAGCTGTATAACCTTAACAGCTTAATGGCTCTGTGTCTATTATTTTCATCAAGTGACAAATCTAATGTGAGTACCCTATTTCTGGCCCATTTAGAATTAAGAAATGTGAGTATATTCTTATGAGTGCCAGGCACACAGGACATGTTCACTAAATGTTAGCTTAATGGATCCAAATCTGGCTTATTTCACAACAGAGAGGGAAGTCAATTGACCTTCTCCAGTGTGAAAACATTTTGCATGTCTAGAATTAGTTATATTATATCAGAACTGTACAAGTTATCTCCTATAGAATTATCTGTATCTAGTTAGCTCTACAGAGTTATGAAGTTACTCAAAAATAATTAAAGCTATACACTATGGAATCAGAAAATCCTGAAAGATAGGCTCCTAACAGTGCATAGTTTCTCTTGGTTAATAAGTCCAAATGTTTTGGCCAATTAAAACTTTCATTTTTTTTTTCAGCAAGTCTTTCATTCTCAGTCTCAAATAACCCTAAGGAAAAGTTCTTGCAAGGCTAATCTCACTGATCACTTCTGTGAATACAACAAGAGGCTTTGTAAAGTTTGCTTTGGAAATTGAGATATCTGTGGTACTGAAAACTCACAAAATTACTTCTCCCAGTAGGTTTGTCACCAAGCTTGAACTTTTAAGAATTCATACTATTTGCTATCCCAAAACTAGTAAACTAAGTCCAAAGTACACCCTTCACTAAATTTCACCTAGCATACCTGTGAATACAAGTGAGCATTTTCTTCTTAAGATCCTTGTGAAGTAGGGCTAATTCTAATGATGGGCACTTATAGGCCCTGGCATTGTAAGAAAAGTTATAAATAAATAGAGTGAATTTTTACTTCCTTACAAGTGGCTGCCACAACTGATTATGTAAAAACCATTTTCAAATATGATATTCTAGGGAAATCCTTAGTTGAATAACTGTTCATCTTTTTTGCTTTTTTCTATTTTTTTGGTGCAGGGTCTCACTATGCATGCAGCCCACATTCATAGTGATCTTCCTGCTTTTTGCCTCCCATGTGCTGGGATTATAGGCGCGCGCCACCACGCCCGGATTGCATCGCCGGCTCAGCGCACCCGAAGGCGGGGCCGGCGCGGCTTGGGGAACCAAGGATCGAACACTGGTCCCTGCGCTTACCTAAGCAAGCGCTTAGTCCGCTGAGCTATACCGCCGGCCCTACAAAAACTGCACCTTTTATTTTTATTTATTTTTGGTAGAACCGGGGATTGAACTCAGATCCTTGCACTTGCCAGGGAAATGCTTATCCCACTGAGCCATCTCCCCAGCCCCCTGAATAACTGTTTTGCTGAAAATGATATCCTGATTCAAAGGAGAACAGGCTGTTATCAAGCCCCTGCAAATAATAATTCTTTCCATAAATAAACAACAAAGAGACTAAGATTCATCATGGGAAGTTAGAGGAAGATGGAACAGGTTAGTGAAAATCAAACATCTTTTTCATGTGTCTCGTTTCTGTTCTCAAAAAGGTCTATTACGTTGTTATCTGTCACAGGTAGCTTCAAAGATGGAGGCACCCTCACTCATCTAGAGCAGAGGACAGTGAGGGAACATCAGCAGTATTTCAAACAAATATCCACAATAAAAATTTTCACCATAGTTTCTTTAGTCCTGTCATTAAAATATGTTTGGCTGGATCATGGCATTGCAAACTCAGGAATCTGCTTATCTCTTGGCTGGCAAGAGTTTGGAAATCCTGGCCAGACCCACTGCCATCTGTCCCCCAGATTGGCATCCTTAGAAATACCAATACCTGAAGTGCTTAGGCCTTGTTAGCTGCAGACACCAGCTCTGCTCACTTGGATGAGGATCAGTAAAAACAACTTGCAATTGACAGAGATGTGAAATGAGTGTGGTTATTCTTTAAAAAATGTTCAAAAGCCAAAGAACTTAGGAGAGTTCAGGTTAAAGCAACTAACAAGGAAATTTGGTTGTTTCTCTGGTAAGATAATACAAACTCTCCAAAAATCTATTTTAAGCAAAATAACTCTAAGGATAATGACACCATCTATTTTCAAATGTTATATCTAATTTAGAAAATGTATGTATAAAAGTTTTAGAGAGGAATGAAAAATTCTGAGATGTATCATAACAAGAATATCAAGTAAAGGAAAGCAGTTACTCTGGAGTAGTCCCTAGACATCTATATATTTATATTTGTAAAGGTACATCTAATGTGAATCTCCAATTTAATGCTATTTGTCAGATGATACTTAATTCCAATTAAAGAAGTTTACTCCAAGCAAATGTTGTAAAACCGAAATGGATAGATAGCACTTTACTATTGTTGCATAACATAAGCAGATGAACAACTCCTGGCATTCTAATCAATAGGAATGTGTTACTAACCATGAGGGCATTGACTAGTCTCTAGGGGTTTCTCATAAAAACACGCAGGTTATGAAATATTTATTTTAGTATTTTTATGTATTCAAATTGAAACGTGGGAGATCTATGCATGTCTTTCAATTTGGTGACTCATTAGGCAAGCTTTGCTTCTAGCAACAATTTCATGAGAATTGATCACTATTGTTTTTCAGAGATCAGAGAAGACTCACTTTTATATATAAAAGACACCCTAAAAGTTTAAACATAAATAAGCAAATATATATGTATATGATTATATACACCTAAACATATATGTACTTAGAACTTGACTTTTGAGGGAAAATTTAAAATTTTATCAGAGAAGATATGGATACATGGTTAAGATAAAACCTCATATGTATGCCTGAGATTTAATACTTGATTACTTAATCAAAATGACAACAAAGCATTTAAAGTAAACAGAGTTAACACAACTGAAAAGAGCCTTGGTCTTTTGTCAAAGAAATTTTATTAGCTTTTTTCTTCTTAAATAAAAAACATCAGCAACTATTTTTTTGTTGTTGCTTGTTTTTCTGTTTGGTGGAATTGGGGAATTGAACTCAGGCTCCTGCTCTTGCCAGGCAAGTGCTTATTCTACTGAACCATCTCCCTGGCTCCTTATCAGTGATTATTGAAGGTTAATTTTTAAAGAAAACAAATGTAAGATGGTGACTTTCATATAGATAAAAAAGGAACATGTGCCACTGTTTAAAATTCACTAATTAATGAGAAAAATTTGAAAAAGTGTTAAAACAATTCAAGGGAAATACAAGCCCATCTGAAGAATCAACAGTAGTTTAATAAATTCAGCACTACCATCCTTCACAGAAGGGGGCAGAAAGCAACTGAATATCCATGAGACAATATTTTTCATATATATAAACAAGAATTAGTTACACTTCTAATAGTTCTCTACACACTATTTTTTGTCTACGGAGATGTAGAGTAGCTAAAGATGAAGGATCTAAATTCTGTGCAATCAGAATATGCATGACAAGGCCGGGCGTGGTGGCGCATGCCTGTAATCCCAGCACTCGGGAGGCTGAGGCAGGAGGATTGTTGTGAGTTCGAGACCAGCCTGAGCTACAAAGTGAGCTTAAAGCCAGCCTGAACTGCATAGCGAGACCCTGCCTCAAAAAGACAAAAAAAAAAAAAAAAAAAAGAATATGCATGACAACATGTGTTACTGTCTTATTGAAGACATCTATTAATTTTTTGGTCCTAACAGCACAGGGTACCTCCAGAATCCTATCTCACCAGCTGGTCAGGCTTGTTAATATTTATGACTACCTGTAAAATATTTTTACCATCAATCCTGCATACAATAAAGAAAAAAAAAAACAGATTATGCTTTTGAGCTCTTCATTCAATGGCAAAGACAGGCCAAAAAAGAGAAGAAAGTTAGGTACAAAGAGCGTGTGCCAGGAGGCACCCAACATGATGCTCAGGGGCAGAAAACCTCTCGCGAGGAAGAGGAAGAGTTCACAGGAGAGTATGGAAGTGTGGATAAGAACGAAATCAGGAGAAAGAGGCTCCTGACCAGAAGACTGCAGGCCTAGAATATGGAGGCAAATTACACAGTGGTGATTTCAAGGATTTTGAGTAGCCCATGCAGGCTTTGGTGGAAAGAGGTTTACTAGCATCCTTGACTTGACTCAGAAATCACTCCCTGAGTAACGGCCATACCACTTTAATGATTTTAAGAAAAACACACAGTGGGTGTATGATAAGCAAAAGGCGTAAGCAGGGCACTGTAAATAATTCCAAGCCAATCCTAAAACATGGTTGCAGCCATTCTGAATATTGCCTACAAATTATTTATAATGTCTGGTGCAATATTCTGTGATAACATAAGCACTCACATTGGAGAGTTTGTTAAAATTTAATCCCAATTTAAAAAGTATGTAGAAGGGAATCAATAACAGAATGGGCAAAGGATATTTCCTTTTTAAATCAGGAGGATCTTCTTCAAGTAAAATGCAATAAAGGTTTTAAAACTCAAAGTTAGAATGACCGTTTCTCCAGGTCTGTAAATTTGCAGATCGTTAGATAAATGGCTCTTCTTTGTGTTCCTACTATATTTAATACAGGATCAGAGTTTTACCAGTCATGGTGAGAAAGGCTTCAGGGAATAACTGCCTCATGGTAAATATGTCCCTAGCCTATCCTAATTCTAAAATTATATCTGGAAAAAATGAGAGTGAAGTCAGCTGGCAGATGGTTTCAACAGAGAAGAGCACTTCATAAAAATGGCAACTATGATTTATTTATTTACTCTAGATCAGGCACTTTAAAAAATTACCATGTTTTTAGAGAGTAAATGGCCATGCTCATTTTATAGATTAAACAATCTACAAATCACCAAATGTTCATATTTTTAATAGAGAAGCTCAGATTCTAATATACATTATTTGGTCCTAAAGCCTATGGCTTTATATACGTGGAAACTAGAGAAAAATCTATCCTGAGGATCTTAAATTATGGCATTTATAAATTGTCATAGTTGATGCATTGTGGCAACCTGAGAAGTTTAGAAGCTCAACTGAGTGACTAGGCTATTCTGCATCTTAGGGTGAGGAGGACATGTCCTAGGATGGCTGTTTATGTCCTATGATGCAATGGTAGATTCACTGAGTCAATTTAAGTTTAGAAGTCTGCCCAAGTGATAACGTTTTGGGTTATAGAGAACCCCACCTATGATGGGTAGCCTGCTTACAATATAAGAAAGAAAAAGAAGTTTGCTCTTACACTTTTTGCTCTAGATGTTTTTGCTGCCTTCTGCCACCTTAAAATCTCATGCATGCCACCCTGCCATGGAACCAACTGATTAGAGCCTGAAACTTTCACAAACTGTGACCTTAATAAACTTTGCCTTCTTTAATTTTGGGTGTTGAGTATTTTGTCCCAGCAATGAGAAAAAAGTCACTTAAGACATAAACACAGTAGCTAAATGTGTACAAAAGGGATGGATGTCGTTATTTAAGAAGTAGACGTTTGGACCATAACCAGGCCTGCCTTTAACACTTTTAGAGCAATAGACAAGAATACAAATGAAAGACCATATACCATACATCTGCACTAAAGTAAACAAATAAATCTAATACCTTACTAAAATATGACCTATACTACTGCCTTGATAAGTACACTTTATTGTAACAAGAGGACCAAGTTCAAAGTTAGAATCCCTCATGTCAAGACAGGCCATGCTTCTTCTCAGAGGACTGTCTTTGGATTTGTTCTAATGAAAGGAAACTATTGTTACCAGTCTTCATCAGATAGAAAATATGCAAGTGAAAATCTGGAGTCTCAGAGCGATTTGGCATTGCTGCAACAGCCACGTTCACAGTTCAGAGGTCTGCGCAAGTATTGGTCAGCCCTGACTAGGAACGCCTGATGTTCTTAAACGCAGATGGATAGAAAAGTTCTATTTGGAAAGGAGAGGAGGGAACTGCCCTAGGTTCACAGCTCTCTGCTCCTTGACTCATGCTCCCTGGGTATGGGTTTAACCTGGGCCTCAGGGAGCATCTCTGAAGCATGGACTTCAAAATGGGGTATCCCGGTCCAGGAGCGGCTCTGACAATTACCTTTCCTGCTTTTTCAGTCTTATTTAACAGAACTGCACACCAGGCCTCTTGGGCTCTAATGAATTTAGAACTGTGAAAGTCAGCTCCTCTTCTACTGTGCTGCTCTGGGGATCCCGCGTGACAATAAGCAGATGCATAGCTAATAAGTGGCTAATGGGAAGCTACTAAATCTGGGCGTCTCCTGATGCTGGAGTTCTCCTGATTAGCTCCGGTAGGAAAATCAGGTCATCGCCAATACAGTTCAGGTCATCGCCAATACAGTTCAGCTGCCAGAGATCAGTAATTTTTTTTTCTTGCCCCAAACCTCAAATTCCTACTGAAAACTCATTCCCCAGCCACTATTTTTTTTCATGTCTGATAATTAAAGAATTTTGAAACAAAAGGAAAGAACTTAAAATATTTTTGTAATCCGGTTTAGTAAAAACAAGTTTTAAAGATTAAAACAAATATGACCTCAAGTACTATTTTTAATCATTTTGTTATAATTATCTAAAAGTTTGACCTAAGAATTTATTTTTTAACTGACCTGAAATAAGGAATAAGATTTGCCACTGTGATTCTTTTTTCTCTTTATACTCTATCTGCTTAACTTTTAATACACGTCACCTTCAATGTTTATCACACGCTTTCATTCTGTCTTTTCCCAACACATACAGGTACACACAAACACCAGTGACAATAAATCAAGAGCTGATGAGAATGATAATACTTCCTTTTGCATAAATACTCTATTTAACTATTAATAAGTAATAAGTTCAGCAAATATGCATTTTATACTGATCATATAAGACTATGTTTTAAATTAACAGATGACCTATAATCAACCTATTTTTATTAAAATGTCAAGCTTTTATTCTAGTGTGGCTTCTAGAATTTTTTTTATCATTGTGCAACATTCACAATCCAAATTGTGTTGGACAGCAACCCAGAAGGCACATTAAAAGCCCATCTCAGAACTATACTTTCTCAACTCTCATGTCGCCTATGGATTTTGTGACAAATTGAATGCTTTACTCGAAGGCCGAGGTTTTGTTCAGCAGGAAAGATCACTATTAACTTTATAGGAAGGTGAAATTAAAGATTTTAAAGCAGTAAGAATGTCCAGAATCACGCTTAACATTACGTAGTGTTCAGGAGCACCAGTACCTTGGTGAGATCCAAGTTCCCATGAGTACAGACGTGATCTTAACCCTAGAGTAGTTTGTCAACAACAACCCTTTTTGCTCAAACAATGACTGCATCTCTGGAGGCTTGGATGGTTTAGGTTTGTTTTTCCTGAGCCTTTTGTGGTATTCACTTATCTTAGGCAGTCCTCTCTTCTTCACCCTAGACAAGTTTTTCTAAGCTTTAGTGTGCATAAGAGTCATTCTAAATCTTTTATAAAATGCAGTTTCCCAGGCCACATTCCCAAACATTTCAATTCACTAGATTGGAGACTTTTGTTAAAAACCAGTATATTTTAACAAGGATCTGGGGTCACTATAGGGCTGTTCTTCGGTGGATGCACCATATTGGACTGTGACCACTGTTAAATACTCAGTGAGTTAAGTAGTGCTTGGTGGCCATCTAAGTTCACTTTATTTTGGTAACCCAGGTATCATTATGCTAAACAAAGGCAACATTTCAGAATGATTTTCTCAGTAAGTAGCATCATCACTTGGGGTCCGGAGGACCACAGTGGAAGCAGCCTCAGGGCCCTTCTATAAAATAGCCAAGTGTTTTCATACAACCTGCACAAATCCTCTGCATATTTTAAATAATCTGTAGATTATTTATTGTGCTACACAATGTAATGTAAATGTATGTAAATAATTGTCTCACCGTACTGTTTAGGGAATAATGCAAAAGAAAAAGCCTATACCTGTACAGTATAGATGCAATTTTTAAAAACATATTTTCTACCAAGTTTGGTTGGTGCTATGGATTCAGGAGCCCCAGATACAGAGGGCAGACTAGATTATGTAAATTGGTTGAATATGCAATCAATTACAGAGAAGTTGTCAAGATAAACAGAGATCCCTGGTCTCTCATCAGAAACTTTGTGTAATGAGAAGTTACCAAAACTTAGAAATAAAGCAAGAGGAAGGCTGCATGTCATTCCAATCATATTGTTTATCAGGCTCAGTCATGGAACACTTAATTAGTGAAAGAAAGCACCTGCTATTTAATATTTAATAAGTGCTCAGACATTGTAGCAATATCTGTACACTCATTTATATTCATAAAAGAGATAATCCTAAAATCAGAGCTGTGCTGCCCTGGAAGCTAGTAGTCAGGTTTGCTTCTAGGACTGAACTTACTTTGGTATTCTTTTATCTCACTGACTTTCTTTAAACCTCTATTTCTCAAGTTCTTCAAATGGAATTCAATATTCTATTGGTTCTTTCATCATGCAATGGATGAAATAAAAACATTAAACATGTCCTTGTTTGAGACAGGCTTTCACTATGCAGTTCAGGCTGGACTTGAGCTCACTGTGTAGCTCCTGCTGACCTTAAACTGGTAACAATCCTCCTGGCTCAGCCTCCTGAACGCTGGTATTACAGATGTGCTTCACCATTCACCTCTCAGCCTCATTTTATTTTTTTATGAGAGGAAGATTTCAAATTTTGAGAATTATGCTTTGGCATTTCCAGGAGACTCACTGACTCACACCGTCACTCACCTGCCAAAGCTGTTAAACCCTATTGGCCAAGAAGTGCAATTTCCTGCACTGGTTTAGCTCAAACTCATCCTTTCTTAGCTGCCTAAATGAATCACCACCAGTATAGCCTCGCCTTACCCTAGGCTTCTCTCTAGTTTCCTAACTTCTCAATGAGTGAATCTGAGAGTTTTCCTATGTTGAAGGTATATTAAAAGTGTACCTAACCGTGTCTCTTAAAATAATGGAGCTCTGGCTTATATCAGTTTGTAGAGACTAATAAATGCTTGCCAAGTGGATCATTCCTAAAATATCCCTAGAAAATAAAGAAATTGAATACTAGGTGTTGTTCCCCCCCAACTACTTTTTAGCACATTTGCAGTCTGCCGAGTTTGCAGTCATTACCAGGAGTGGATGCACTCACACGGAGAGCTTGATTCTTGTCTTGGCCTCTTTCTCCTTCCTTGATATCTTCCTCTCTCCTCCTTTGAACCCCCCTCCCCATTTTCATTCTTCATATTGTCATCCTTACCTCATGTTATGACCCATGGCATTCACATTCAGTTAGATCGCTAAGACTCTATACAGAGCATAGCTCATTCTACGTTTGTTCCCTTCCCCCTCCCCCCATGTGTTCTAGGACCCCTTCCCATTTGCATGCAATCCATCCAAAGGTCTCCTTTCCATCTTTTATTGTGTTCTTTCTACTTACCATATGTAAATGAAAGACACTATACATGTACACATGCATAAGCATGTGTGTCTGATTTATTTCACTCAACATATTTCCCAGATGCACCTACTTTCCTAAAAGTGTCTCAAATTTGTCCTTCATCACAGTCAACTAGTGTTCTGTCATGTATAAATACCACATTTTCTTTACGCTGCTGTCTCTTCTTGGGTACACAGAAGAGATAGCTATGAACTCTGCAAAGAATGGTAGAATCACTGTAGTGTGACAGTCTCCTAAAACAAAACCAATGAACCAGCAGAGGTAAATAGCTGTGACTACAGCACTCAGAGAGACTGAGGCAAGAAGATCGCAAATGCACGGCCAGCAGGGAAAATTTAGCTGCTTGGCAAAATCCTGTCTGAATATAAAACATTAAAAAAGGATAGAAGGTACAGTTAGAAAATAGGGTTCTATCTCCCACACCCCAAAAATAAATAAGTAAATACATAATAAACTGCTAGCCCAGAAGTATATTGATATAAGAATCAAGATGGACCATTAAAGAAATAAGATTGGTTCTTAAACTTTAGCTAAGAAATTAGCTCTATATCTTCCTTATTACTCTGTCAAATTTTACTATCATATACAAATATTTTAGTTTTTAAAAGGCTTTATTTTTCAAAACTTTTCATGTTGTTTTACTGGTCAAATAAGCTAATAATATGATACTAAAATTATATTTAAAAGTCTGAAAAATGTTCCAGTATTCACCTATAATTAATTATGATTCTGATAAACTTTCTGATGTAAACAGTAATTATGTTTTGTAGAGTTTCAGCTTAAATATAATTTCCAAGATCCTCAGTTAAGTTAAAGAACTCTACAGTAGTTTTAAATTGAGTTGATTATTAAATAATCTTTAGCTAACTCTATTATGTCTAAGTAAAGCAATGCAGAGGCTCCTTCACTCCTGATAAGGTTGTGTCTCCATAAAACCAGAATAAGTTTGGAAGTTTTTAAACTCAAAAATGCATTGAAGGGCCAGCAAGATAGCTCAGTGGACTAGGCACCTTCTTAAGCAAGCACCTGGTTTCCATCCTGGACACCACATGCCACGCGTGCCTGTAATCCCTGTTTTGGGGAGCCTGAAAACAGGAGAATCACTATGAGTCTAAGCTGGGTAGTGAGGCCCTGTACCACATACATTAAAAGAAAAAAAAAAGGAAAGAAATGCTTGAGACACTTAACTACAGAACATCCTCACTTAGTAACCCATCATCCTGCAGAGAGGCAATTGTTTGCCTGCTGACCTGTGGCTCGCCAAGCAGCTATCTGTCATCACAGTACAGCAGTTATCCAACCACTAGCCTGGGAAAAGACCAAAGTTAAAAATTTTAAGTATTTTTAATTCCATGTTTATTGCTTTTGTATCATTTTAATGTTTTTTATTTAAATTTTAAATTGGACTATCCTGAGTCAAGGACCATCTGTACTGAGACTCAGAACAAGTTGAATGTACATATCTTTGCTTCTTACTACATTCCATTGACTATAATCTTAGGTGAACATAATTAAACGTGCTTGTCCTTGATGTTTCAAGATTGCATAAAACAGACATATGCTTTTGCCGAGCTCAGAGAGGTCCTGGGTCATGTGTCATCTCACGGAGGGTCCAGTAATGGGCTCAAATGCCCAGGATCTTATCACTGATTGGAGATGGGTAAGGACATGTCCTTGGACAAGGTAGCTCAGAGGTGGCCCAGCCTGAGGCTGCCTGTTGGCCAGAGTTTAAGCAGCTCGTCACCAGGATGCCCTGGATCCCCTTCAATCATGTACCTTCAGCTACCTTCATTTGAAAATCTGCCTTTCTGGTTTGCTTAAGTAGGTAGCCTAGCACTGTATCTCAAGGAATTTGTGGTTCCTTGATTGAAGGAGAGATCTTTACAATGGTCCTTGATTTTACTTTCTCAAGATGTTCTTAGAAATAAAAAAAGCTCTATGATTTTTTATTTAATCTCTGAAACTGACTTGAAGACTTTTCATAAACCCCTGGATAATCACAAGTATGTCTTCTTTTGCCTTGTAAATAGGAATGTTATAAATGGCAAGCTGGCTGTGCTGGGCTCCATCACATATTTCTCAATTAGCTAAACACTATTGTAAGAACATGAGTGTAAGCTGTCAATTCAAATGATAGAGCTATCTACAATTTTAATATCATTACTGAGTTTGTTGAATACAATTGTTGAAATTAGACCCTTTACAACTGTATTTCATATAAGGAGTCTTCAGACTTCATTATCAGGCTTTGGTCAGAATTATAAATTTTAGGCTAACTCATGGGTAGGGCATGTGCCTAGAGATGGCTAGGATTTGGGTTCAATGCCTAACATCACAGGAAAAAAAAAGAAAAGGAGAGAGAGAAGAAAGAGGGAAGGTAGGTAAGGAGGGAAGAAGGGAAGAAAGAAGGAAGGAAAGGCAGGTAGGCAGGAAAGACGGAAGGAGCCCCAGACAAGACTTAGGGAAGAACTACAGAGTGGGCCCTAACGATGCGTGCTATAACAAGCCTTCCAAATGACACTGGTGCCTGACACAGCTGAAAAGTATTGCCGCACACAATAGATTGAAAAGTCCTAGGAAATTGTTAATATCCTCAGTGCCCATCATGCATCCTCATCCTCAGGAGATCTGTTGGGCAAATTCTCATGAACTGTGAACATATTTTAGTATAATAAAGAGTTCTACAATCTGACACTCTATATCACTGGCTATTATAATAAGTTAATCTTAGTATTTAGCCTTACTATCCAGCAGAGTTCTACCACATTCTGTTGTTTACCTGATACTGCTTTAAGCCACAGGCTTAACTTTGTGGGCTTGGCTCTTTCTGTCTGTCTTCCTTCTTTTCTTTCTTTCTTTCTTTCTTTCTTTCTTTCTTTCTTTCTTTCTTTCTTTCTTTCTTTCTTTCTTTCTTTCTTTCTTTCTTCCTTTCCTTCTTTCTCTCTTTCCTTCTCTCTCTCTCTCTCTCTCTTTTTGTTTCTTTCAGTAAGATGATGAAATTGTCCTAAAATTTCTTGTGGTGATAGTTACATAACTTTGTGAATATACCAACTCTGCAAATATCCTAAAAACCACTGACTTGAGCATGTGTATGTGTGTGTATATGTGTGTGTGTGTGTGTTCGTGTGTGTATTTGATATAGGATCTCACTAGGCAGCTCAGACTCATAGTGATCCTCCTATTTTCAGCCTTCCCAGCACTGGGATTATAGGTGTGTGCCACAATGCCTGGACTTGGTGGCCAGCTCAATGCGCCTGGGGGCAGGCAGGATTGGCATGGCATGCAGTGCAAGGGACTGAAGCCCTGTCCTTATGCTTGAGATAAGTGGTCCTTAGTCCGCTGAGTTATCTCGCCAGATCTGCAGGCTAACCTTTGTAACCTCAATAAAAAATAATCCCCAGAAACTCACAGGAAGGGTAATACCAGCAACTTCAAAGCAAAGATTCATGGGTCAGACTTTGAGGCTCAAAGATGGCACCACACAGATGACAAACTTCGGGAAGATAGAGCCAGATTTAATGAAATTTTTTGCTCCCAAGATAATTTTATAAAAGTGAAACAAAAATTAATTATATCAAACTAAATAAAGCACTGGATAAATTCATTTTTGGTTATTTACTTTGGAATATATGTAATATTTTGATGGTCTCTTATCTGGTTGGAATATGAGAAGACCTTTCTTCTTTTCTTAAAAATCCCTCTATTTTCTGTTGATAGAAATAAAATATTTGGTAAGTGGTATCTGATTCTTATTAATTTTGTAACATTCAAATATAATACATTTACAATCTCCTTATTTTTAATGGAAATATAGTTGTTTGCTTATTTTCAGTGGGAATCCATCTTTCTCTATACTAAAATACAATTGTACATATTAATTGTCCATCACCATTTCTAAAGTATCATGTTGAAGAAAAACTTGATCATATAATATATACTATATATAATTACATTATATTACATATATATGTTGCAAACAAGAACTAAAAAAAAGCAATAATGAAGAAAATTAAGAAAGAGGATCAAGATGGAAAGAGAGAACTCCTAGGAAAAGCAAAGGGGAATGAAGGGAATTCAGGATGGGTTCAGCATGTGTACCTACTCTCACGACAAATGTGAACACCATGTACTGCAAACATATATGAATAAAATTAAAATAGAATAATGGTAATACCTACTTTGAAATGATCAGTGCCACCAAAGCCCTTCTAGGTAAGGTGACCTGAAATATTTTCTCTGGCTTAGTAGGTTCTAGACTTACGGAAGTAAGGGAAGTCATTTCTTTGTACTTACACCTTATAAAATACTGGAAATACCTGTAAGATAGAATTTCACCCACATTATTGGCATTAAAGGTGATATTTCATTGAAGGAATTTTTTAGTCCTTGTTTTCTCAATTCAGCATAGAGGCTTATAAAATTCCAGGCCAAAATACTTTTAGAGAATCTTACACTGGAAGGTAATGTTCACATTTTTAAAATTTTTTTTTCTTTCTTTCTTTTTTTTTTTTTTTGTGTGTGTAACCCAGGAATTAAACTCAGACCCTTGTTACTTGCCAGAGAAGCACTTATTCTACTTAGCCTTCTAAATTTTTTTTTGTATTTTTTAGGGAAGGGTCTACAGGGTGTTCATGGTCTCATTACTAGATTGGACTCATAGTGATTTGCCTGTTTACAGCTTCTCAAGAGCTGGGATTACAGTCACACCCCACCATGCCCAGTCTCAATCGCTGTCTCAGTGCACCCTGGAGGCAGGCCTGGCATTGCAGGCCCAGGGATGAAACCCCTGGTCCCCGCACCTGCTTGCAGGCGCCTTTAGCCATTAAAAAAATAAAAATTATTCACAGAAGTTCATTTTGGGATTCTTGCCTGAAGGGCTGGCTGTATAAACTTTCAAGTCTTAAATTCCCACTTAAACAAAGCCAGTCATCATATGGGTCCCTTATCAATTAATGACAAATAAAATCTTTGATATGTGTTCATTTTGTATTTATAGGACACTTTTCTTGCTTGAAAAATTCTGCTTTGATACTCAAAAATGGGTATGGTGTGGAGCTCCAAATTCATCAGACTTTAGAAGTGCAAAGATGTATATTTTATGTACACAGCCCTTCATCCACAAACACCTTAATATTTCTTCAGTGAAACATATAAATATTTAGACTCAGTGGGATGAAAAAAGATCATAAATAACATGTCATTTCAAATTTGGTTTTACCACATTTTTCTGAACGTGTTCAGAGTAGGTCACAGTGCTACCAAATTAGTTATGAAAAATTTGTCAGTTTCAGTACTTGGCTTTGGTAGGCAATTAAGGGATTGTGAACCTACAATTTTTACCACCTGAAACCACATTTATTCAGCTTTAGGAGAATCATGTCAAAAGTAATAGGAAAAAGAGGAAGTGTGACCACTCAGTAACCATTCATAATTTAATATTTTAGAATGCAATCAAATATGAGCCATTTCTTTGAGGTAAGCAATAGGGTTGCGAAATGTAGCATTCTCCAAATACTAGCTAATATGCTGTGATCTGGGTTTAAAACACTTCATCCTCCAGAGCGTAAACTAGCACACAAAACTGGAGAGACTGGAAGAGATGTGAATAAAACTCTCTGAAGTTTAAAATAGGGAAGTTTTCCTATAGCAATTTACAGAAAGTATAAACCCCTGAATACTTCAGTCTTGAAATGCTTAAAAGTAACACATTGATAAAAAATAAATGGTCATGCTTAGAAAAATGGAAAATTGCACATTTCAAGGTGTGTAAAATGTACTCTCAATGAATAAGAGTGTTGGATTTAATCTATGCACTGATTAGTATTCTGTGTCATGACCCATTATGCTGTTTTATTTTTAATCAATAAGGAAGTACTTAGCATTTGCTTTATTAATTTTTATTACTCCTGCTAAATTGTAAGTATGCCCTCCACTATAGACAGTTTTGGGAACAAACTAACAAACACACAAAAAAACATGAAAACTCAGTGTTTTTCCAGTGAGAAAGAAGGCATTCAATGCCTTTAAACTTGGAAGCTGGTCCCCAGGTGTCAGTAAGATGAACTCTGTAATCTTTCTTACAGAACCAAGGTAGGAAGAAACACTGTTCTCATGTAGAAACTCAGTCCTAAGGAGATACAGGATAAGAGAGCCCAGCCCTTTAATTCACAGTTCCCCAAGTCTATGAATCATCTAAAATGAATAGAAATCACTGGAATGAACTATATGAACTCCAAAGCTGAGTTTCCAACTTGTCAGGTGAAGGAATCTGACCAATCTAGGTAGCTGGCACAGAGTGTGAGGCCAAAAAAACTGCTGTTTTAATGCAAACTTGGAGGTGGAAGAGAGTAACGCTCAGGATGGCAATGCAGGAGTGGGCAGGCAAGTCAGCAGGGCTGGCCTTGGTTACGCGTGACCATCTAAAGAGCAACTAGAAGTTGGTGTTACATCACTAGCCATTGGAGTAATGCAACTTCAAGCAACACCGAGACACCATTCTACTCCACAGAGAAAGACTGTCATCAAGAAATCAGAGGTACAGCAAGACACTCCTGGCTATATTAATAAGCTATAGCAAGTGCTGTGGAGGATCCAGGGGCAAAGGCACCCTTGCACATTTGTGGTAAGAATGTAAGCTAGTACAGGCACTGTGGAAGCCAGTGTAGAGAGTCCTCAAAGAGCTAAAACTGAAAAGCCTGTTGGAATCAACAGCTGTTCCCATCATGAAAGAAGTCAAGTCACCATGTTACAGGGATGCACGCACACACACATTTTAGCAGAGCAAGATGGACCTTGGAAGCAGCTAAAGTTCTTATCGTCTGACAGATGGACAAAGGAAATGTGTTATTTACATCCAAGGGAGCACTATTTTGTCATAGAGAATGATAAAATTGAGACTTTTGTAAGTAAATTGATGCACCTTAGTACAATAATATTAAGTGAAATAAATCACACAAACTTAACTATCACATGGTTTCTTTGAAATGGCAAACTTAAAATGCAGTAAGAAGTGAGAGATACCTCTTAAATGGGAAGGGAAATGAGATATGGAGTCAGGAGGCCAAGGGGATGGAAAAAAAAATAACTGATGGATAAAAAATGGCAAGATTATGTTTGTAAATTGCCAGGAGAGTGAGAGTTGGAAGGAGTGGAAAGGGACGAGAGCAGTAGGGGATGAATAAAGAGCCATGCTGTGTTATGTGCCAGCATCAACTCGCTCATAAACGTAATCATTGTGCACAACAAACACACACTTATTTAGAAAAATAAATTAAAGAAACACAGTCTAATCACTGTGTCTCTGACAAAATGCAAATACACATACATTGACAGCAAAATCTCCATGACACACAGCCACCCAAGCCCAGCCCCACCTCACTCACAATAGCACAGACTGATTATTTCCAGATTCACCAAGAGTAGTGTTCATGTATTCAGAGAGATGTTAGTTCGCGTTCTTCCTCTTCTCTTGTCTTCTTGACAGGCTGCAGTCTGGGCTGTCTGGCCTCTCCACAGGCCTGTAACCCTGGCGGAGCAGCTCTCGTCCAGAGGCTGCCCCGGCCCTTCAGAAGCTTTACAGACACCTGTAGTCTCTGGTGAGGCAATCTATCAGTGTGCCACACAGCCAGAGCGTTTGCCTCTATTTATGTCCTGCCTGATGCTCACTACCTGGTATTTAAATGGCTCTGTGTTCAATTTACTAGTATAACAGGGTTGTGGAAAACTTCCAAAAATAGTGCCAACAAAGCTGGGCATGGTCATGTATGCCTAGAGCCCCAGTTACTCTGGAGCTTCACAAGACTCAGTCTCAAAATATATAGAGACTGGGCACATACTTCAGAGGTGGAACACTTGCCTCGCACGGACAAGGTTCTAGGTTCAGTCCCAAGTTCTACAGGAGGAAGAAAAGATCCCACCTCACCACTTCTCCTTTCCTTTATCCCTGACATTCTCATTAATAAGCAATGAAGTCTGTTTCTCTGCCTCTTGAATCTGGGCCGGTCTCATAATTTTATTTAGTAAACAAAAATTATTTCCCCCTTATGTTAATATTATCAAACATAATAATGATGATGATAGACAGATGATAATAATTTACATTCCTTTTGCAATAGTTATTCTACAAAAGTGCTTTCTTTGCATGTATTAATCAATTTCACATGCATTATATCTCAAAATTGCCAAAAATGCGGTTATTTTCTTTGACATTCATATCTTGGACAAAGGCAAAGCAATAACACTAAAATTCTCATGTGCTAGTATAAATTGATATTTTCATATTAATGTTAGATATAACTGGGAAAGAACTACCTTTAAAAAACATGCAAGCAGGTCAAAATGTTTAATTACGATGACTCTTATTTTCTTGGGTTTGAGTAGTCATTTCAGATAGCAAAATTCTGATACCTACCTTAAGTCTGTTTTCTGAAATATTTAATGTTATTTTCAACCTCATGTTGAATTGTTGTAAGAGAAAAAAAGGGAGTCCAGTGGTTTATTATCAGTTCCTTCCTTCCAGTTAACCTATAAATCAGTGCTATTTTAATATTGTCTGATAAGCTTTAAATTTCCCCAGCTCAACTGCCACCTAGTCTAATTTCCAGACTCACAGACCTTATCTGTCGAAATGGGAAAGTCTTACTGTGTTCTGAATGAGATTTAAGTGAAAATATATTTTTAAAATGCTTAGTGGAGCATGGATCAGAAATGTAGGCACTCAATACAGGCTAATTTTGTTTTCTTTCGTGCAACTGATAGCAGTGTGTGTTTGGGGTATTGGCTTGAAAATCAACTCTGTTAGATTATTTTTTCCTTTAGTCACCAGGCTGTTGCTAAATTAACTGAAGCCTGTCAGGAAGAATCAAACTGATTACATCACATCAATTTAGGTGGCAGGTTCGTGCTCAAAATGTGGAAGTGTGATTAGCATTTAGCTCTGTATTTCAAAGGGATTGGTGAGTTAGTCGCTTAGGTAATGTTTCCCAGTTTACCTGACACTTGGTTAAGAACGAAACCAAGCTATCTGCACAGTGCTAGTTGCTCCTCATTCCCAGATGAGCTCATGCCCCCGGCACGTGTGAGCCCCATTCATGAAAACATCTGCTCCTGTCAGCCTGGTGAAGCCAGATTCCAGCATTACCCCACCTTCTCCATTCTGCTGGTCACATCTTATCTTGCCTGCAGCTATGAAAACTGGGCTTCTTCTCTTGCAACATCAGTGGGCAAACCTTTATTTTCCTCCCAGTGGGTGTTGGGACAGTTGGCGATGACATCCATACTCACTTTCATTTTTCCCATCTCACTTCTTAAAGTGTTCTCTTGCACAAGGTCTGTATACTTATACTCATGGTTTGCTAACTCAGCTGCATGGTAAAACTGTCAGGCTAGACCTTGAGGAGCAACCAAGACCAGTAGGACAAGCATAGCTGAAGCAAACAGCCATATCTTTATTTCAGGTTAGTGCAACCTGGTCAAGAGTAAGAAGGCCATTGACCATGAACAAAGGAAGAGGGCCACCTTTATACACTAGCCTAGGTGCGTGAGGGGGCATTTCACTGAGGAAGATGGAAACTTTAAAATTTCCAGGGGTCATGAGTAGGACTGGTACCTCTTTCAGGGGAGGGAAGGGCAGCCTGACAATGGCATTCTGGAGTGGGAGCCCCTAGGGGATGTACAGGGTGACAGTGGCATTTTGTTGACTTTTAGAGTGACATTCTATAGAATTACAGGATTTCCTGTAATCTTGAGAGCCAGGTCTAGGATCCATCCTAATAGATAGATTTATTTTAGTCTCTCAAGCTGAGTTAGGAGGCGTTCCTGTTTGAACAGACTGCTGTGCCAAAGTCTTTCTCTTTTGATTGCAAAGAGTCTAATTTTGAGGACCTAAAGAAGAACGAGCTGAGATGTTTGAGAAGAAAACTGAAGTCTAGGACCTTCTTAAAGAGCTGTGGAACCCTGAGGAAAACATTTTTGGAATGGTCTCTAATGTGGCCTGGGAATTGTGATGTTTGAAGAAAAAGATAATATCGTGCTGTAAACATTGCAGACCACTGATGTGCAGGACAAAATCCTGCTGCAAATACTGCTTCTGAAATTGAAAAGGTGATTTTCATTCAGACTAAAGACCCATGCTCCTTCTAGTGCTCATCCCTCAGATCCTGCTAACCTAGCCCATCTCACAGAATAGAAGAGAAAAAACATCTGACCCCACATATCTCACTACAGCTTGTACTCACATAAAGGACAGATTAACAAGAGATAAGCGCAACAGATTTCTTGAACCAAGGTTCTCCTTGATGTAGGAAGCTTCAGAAATAAAGACCCATAGGCCCAAGTGAAATATACGTAATATATACATATATTAACATATATATATATATATATATATATATATATATATATATATATATATATATATGGCTTAGACAATGAAAAGTGGACAGCAGTGTAGAAGCATGAGTGGACACAAGGAGAAGCCATGGAGGGAATAAGCGAAGCTCTTTTCATTCTTAAGGCCTCCCAGCACAGGGCAGGACTCTACTGGAATGAGAATTCATAACCTACTTTCAAAAGAGAAATTTGTGTGACCATGCTTTGATACAGAAAGACAAGCTGAGGATGACCTCCCTCCACAGTTTTCTCAACCCATTTGGGTGGGCAGATGGATTTCCATAATGGTCTGATGAGCTACGGTGGGTGGAGAATTTTTACTGTGAGTTCTACTTGCTTAGCCTTGTGCCATTAACTCCTCATCCCAGCTGTGACTCTGCGAAGACAGCTCAGTGCTGCAACGGGTTAATTTTATTTCACAGCGAGAACTGCAATCAGCTCAGCAAAAATAGACCAGTTTTTGAAATGGCTTAATCTTTTAAAGTGGTAATCTGGGCAACATGTGTCAGTTGCTTCTGTTGTAAATACTTCAGTTTGTTTTTTCACTAAAACATGACTGAATATATCACCCAAAGAATATGTGTCCAGGTTCCAGTCTAGGCCATATTTTAACACATGACTTAGGGGTTTGTAGGTTCCATAATAGAAAGAGTGATATGAAGCATTGTTTCCTATATTTGTTGGCCATTAAGGTGTCTGCTTTTGAGCAATGTGAATTAAGGTCCACCCAGTGATCATTTTTAGTGCAGTCATCACTGCGGCCTGGCTATGCACTGTTGAGGTTCCTTATGCACTGCGGATCTCACCCCCTTGTCAGAGGGAAGAGCTTACAAATATTTGCTCTGTTCTGTAGCTTCCCTCTGTTTACTCTGTTTCCTTGGCCATGCAAAAGCTTTTTGGTATAAAAGATGCTGAGCAGCACTAACCATCAGGGAAATGCAACTCAGAACCACAACGATGATGTCACCTCACCCAGGTAGTAAACAGGAAGGTAACAAGTGGCTGCTGAGGTTGGGTAGAAAAGGAAAGCTGCGCACACCAAGGGTGGACTGTACACCAGAACTGTCATTGTGGAAAGCATTATGTAGGTGCCTCAAAAAACTAAAAACAGAAACACCATACACCCTAGGAATCCCACTACCAGAAATATGACCAAAGGAAATGAACTAAGCAGATCAAAGTGGCATCCACATTTTGTTGTTGCAGCAAAGGTCACAATACCTAAGAAATGGGGAAAAATAGTGTCCATCCCCTGATGAATAAAGAAAGAAAATGTGATACATTCACCCTGTGGAAAACTCTTCAGGCATAAAAAATAATGGAATCTTGTCACATAACAACATGGCTGGATTTGGAGATTATTATGTTAAGTGAAATACACCAGGCACAGATCTCACTAATGTGTGAAATCTGAAAAAAAACATTTTTTTCTTGATTTACCAAATTTAAGCGTAGAAGGGTTGGGCCAGCCAACTAGCTCAGCAGTGCCAGCTTTCCTCAGGGGTGTGCTGAGTCAGTGATTGAGACTGGGCATGGTAGCACACACCTGTAATCCCAGCTCTTGGAAAACTGTGAACAGGAGGATCACTACAAGTCCAATCTAGGCAGTGAGACCCTAGAGACCCCATAGGCCCTGTCCTAAGTCTAAAAAAAAAAAAGAGTAGAAGGGTGGTCATCAGAGGCTGGGGGAAGTAGAGGGGAGGCCTTGATGACTTCTAAGTTACAAATTAATGGGCAATAGAACTTCTGGTGTGTCATTACATAGTAGGGTGATTATAGATAACAACAATGTACATTATATATTAAACCCTAGAAGAAAGCACTTTGACATATTATACTATAAAAGGGCTGGGGAGATAGCTCAGTAGAATACATGCTTGCAAAGGCCTGAGTTCAATACCCAGTTCTGCAAAAAACAACAAAAAAAAAAAAAAAAAAAAGAAACATTTTGCTATAATGCAATGTTAGTTTTAAAACAAATATACTTAACTTGTATATACAATATCTACATGTATAAAAGCATTATATAGTAACACTAATTAGCATTAATAAGTACATTTTCATGTTTTATATATTGATTAATAAATTACCTTAAAATTTAAAACATCTATACTTGCTGGGGTGATAACTTAGCAGCATAAGCATCTGCCTGGCAAGCACAAAGTTCCCAAGTTTAATCCCTGATACTACAAAAGAAAATAATAATGATAAAATAAAATTAAAATTAAAAAATCTATACTCATGCTCATTGGTCACACAAACTAAAGAAATTCCTCAAGGTAAATAATCAGAGTGAAAGATCTTACATATTCTACATCCAAAATATTATCCAATATAATTTTTAAATATATATCTTTTTATTGAAAAAGTAAATAAACATAATTTCTCTTATAAACAATTCTTTAGTCACATTCTCAAAGATGCTGTAGATGTATTTTTCAAATAATATCTGAGAATGAAATGTTACATTTATTTTTTTCCACAGAGAAATGATTTAGTAAACACATTATCTTGGAAAGCAACTTCTTTGTAATGCTTATCATGCTTTGTATTTAGTTTAAATGTCACACATAAGCATCTATAGGTGGGCTATTGTCAGTGACCTTTATATTATGTTGGAAAAGCACCACAAATTTATTTTGTTATATTTTTTAAGAAGTGGGGAAAGGATTTAAAGTCCCGCTCTTTCACTCCCAGAAAACCCCCGCCAGAGCCCTGTGCCCCCCATTGTAGGACATGACAACTACAGCCAATAAATATTGATGACATGGTCAAGCAAATTTTGTGGATCCTTTGAGCTAACATTCAAAGGTCTGGCATTTTGGGACTGGGGATGAAGTGGTAAGCTCTTCTGAATAGGCTCTGTATGTACACAGAGACCCCACAACCCAGGGTCTCCTAGATTTATAAATAACGGGAGCATTTATGCTCGAACATTAACTTCTATCCTAAAATGTTCTGTTTACTAAATATAAGAGAGAATATACAGAGTTTCCCCTGTGTTATAAATTAACAACAGAAAATGTTAGATAATGAAATGCTAATGACTCAAACTGGGTGCTTATGTTTTAGATTACTTGCTTAATGGGGTTAGCATTTAAATGGTCAGCTTTGAAGTTAACAAACAGCTATTAGGATGCATCAGGGGAGTTCTCAGGAGTTTTGTAGCCATTTTTTTAATCTGGCTGGTTAAAAGAAGCAAAAAGAAAAGCCAGCAGAGGTGGAATTTACATAGTAAGGGCTATTTTTCTTAGTAGAAGGGATAAAATCTTTTCTTCTAAATAAATAAATAAAATAGACAGTCTTGAGAAACTAGTGTGTGAGAAAAATTAAATCTTCCAACCCTCTCCCACTAGGCTGGAGACTCCAGTTGTCATCTCCTCCTTGCCCTCCGAGGAGGCGTCAATGCAAATCTTTCCGTTCCCAAGCATTGGCCTTGCACACTGCTCACAAGCACTTCAGCCTCTCTCAAAGGAGCCCCTGGATACCGAGCCAACTGTCCACAAGAGTCGTTGTTCTGGACTTTCTGGGGTTAATGTCCAAAACCCCTCCAGTGGGCAGACAAGTCTGGGGAGGAATGCAAGGGGGATGGTTACATGGAAACTCCTAAGAGCATTGTCTCCAGAGAAAGAGGGCAGTAATTAAAAGATAATGTGAAAAGGGAGAGAACATTCTGGTGGGACAATGGTCTCCTGCTGCTAAAAGAATGCCAGGGCAAAGCCAGCACCATCTATAGAAAATAAATGTCATGGTGAGGGAGGTTAAGAAATTTACATTCAAATTAGAAGAGTGGGTCTTTGGATAGAGTTTTGTGATTCCAAATCATCAAAGCTAACTAAATCAATTTATCCAAAAGATGATGGTTCTGAAAAGGGACTCTTAGGATGCCACTAGCAGCCTGAAGAGATAGGGGATGGCATGAATATAAATAAATGACCACATATAAAATAATGCTCATATTTTCAGCTAGCGAGGAGAGGCTGAAGCAAAACATAGTTCTTAAAGGAGACCTCGCTAGGCTGTGCCCTGAAGGATTATAACCACTTAGTACCAGCATGCATTTTTCCACAAGTTGCTAAGAGCTTAGTCTTTTCCTTTGTGAGGTAAAAATATTTGCTCCAGAGCTAGAAGCTGAATGTTGAGTCTGGGCATGGGTGTGGGTGGGGGCGAGGGTGGGCATCTGCCCCCTTCACTGTGGAAACATTTTACAGCAAGTGAGGCCTCTCGATACTACCAAAGCACACTCACAGGAATAATTCCAGGGCTATAGCTCACAGTGGGAGGGCATGACAGGGTCGTTTCAAATGCGTGTGTAGCCAATCTGACTGTGACATAGTGGATTGCTTTTAACTATCCATGGAATGAAAAAATAAATTTCTTGTTTTAAACAATAAACTTTAAAAATAACAGAAAAATTATTGAGAAACATTAATGGAGGCAAAATCCTTCAAATGACTGACGTACAAACATGATTCATTCATTTCAGAAAATCATGCTAATTATCACTGCCCCTGCCTTGTGCGACAACTCCTAATTACGGTCACCATAAATGAGACGTTACATAAAAACACTAAATATTTAGTAAATGAACACTGGACACGTGAATATGAGCAAGGTATCTTTGAGGTAATATATTTGTAACCTAAAGAAAGGAGAATGTTAAAGCGCCTGCAAGCAGGCGCAGGGCCCAGGATTCAATCCCAGCCTCTCCCCTGGGGCGCACCGAGATGGCAGTTGAGACCCGGCACGGTGGCACGTGCCTGTACTCCCAGCACTTCAGCACATGGGAGACTGTAAACAGGAGGCTCACTGAGAGTCCGATCTAGTAGTGAGACCCTGAACATCCTGTAGACCCTTGCCTAAAATCCAAAGGAAAAAAAATAAAAAGAAAAGAAAAAAGGAAGGAGGAAAACTGTACTTCTTTTTATCTAAAAGTAGTAAATTGTAGTAACTCATCATAAGATCCTAACAGAACTCACGAGCCATCAACAATCTAGTTAATGAGACCACAGTTCATGGAGATGTTTGTATGTGGTCACCAGAATGTGACCAATGAAGGGTCATAGCTCTGCTCTATTCCAAACCTACAATGGGTGCTACATGGTGTAAATGGTAGAGTCCTTCCTATGACCAGCAGCTCCTCCCCCACCTCAGCAGATTTCCTTCTCCTTTCAGGCCTTCATTCCAGATAGGTGCCTCCTGCTGCTCCTAGAACTTGCTAGGCACATTGATTCCTTGGAGACTTGGCTTGCCCTGTTCTCTCTGCCTGAAACACCTTCCCAACCTATATCCTCCTAGCTTGATCCTTCTCTTCCTCTAGATTTTATCGTGTATGTTTACCTTCTCAGGAGGCTTTCTCAATCACCATTTCTGAAACTGGATTCCAGCACCTGCATATTCCAGCACCTCCTCTTCTATTCCTATTTCCCTCACTCCAAACTAATGCATATTTCTGCTTGGTTTTGTTCATTCCGTTAGGACATTGTTCTTAAAAAGGCAGAAATGGTATATTCTTTGATTAACAAAAAAGGATACCTAAAATGTAGTACATATTCTGAGTTGAATGACTGAAGACAGAGAGAGAGAGAGAGAGCAGTTACAGGCATAAATGAATAGGGTTATTGCAGAATCCTCTCAGCTTCATTATTTCCAAGCTTCAAGAAGAGGGATTTTATTAGAAATCCTCTAACTTTCTGTTTGATAATAGCTGCCATTCAACAGCTGGGCTACACTTTGGGCACTGAACAAACATGAAGATCTATGCATTAAAGGCTTGAGTCTCAGGCTGCTGGGCTAGGATTGTGAGAGGCAGGGCCTGCTGACAGGGGCTTAGGTCCTTCAGGACCTCCTTGAAGGGAATTGCGGGCCTTAGGCCTCCTCATTCTTGTCTGTTTCATGGCTGTGGACTGAGCAGCCCAAAGCAGCTCATGGGGCTGGGATCTCCCAAATAGTGACCAAAGCAAACATTTTCTTTTTTAAAGTTGATTAATCATTTACCATGATGATGGAACAAGCTTTGACAGGCTTTTTGTTTGTTTGTTTTTTGCTTTTCAAAATAGCATTTTGCCTGTTCTGTCAATATCAGGGCCACTGATGAACCAAATCAATCTGTGCATGAAGGCAACTCCTCAGCGTTGGGCCTGTTACTTTTACTGCTACCTCTCCTTTGTGCTCGCTGAATATCACACTACAAAAGTCTCAGACTCACAACCTCCAGCTGATGCTTTGTCTCCGTGTCCCTTACAGACCACATCCAACCTCTTGTTAAACTGAAAAGTTTCTTTCCTCATTCTTTTCATTCGTTCATCCAATAAACAACTCTGGAGGACTTCCTGATTGTCCTTGTCCCAACGCAAGGGCCATAGCAGTGGCCACACAGACAAAACAGTCTTATTGGCAGCTAAGACAAAACATGAACAGGTAAAACTCAAAACTTGCTGCTTGATGGTGAAAGGAAGAGGACACATAGAGGCTGGAGCAGAGAGGAGTGGTGAGTGAGGCTGGAGGGAGGGAGGCGGCGGCGCTCTCCAGCTCTTGTAATCCTTGAATCAAGCAGGAAGGATAAGAGACGCAGAATTCTTCATGGTCTCAGGCAAATAATGGCATCCGGCCCTGTGTTCTATGGAAAAAGAGGGTGTAATCTAAGCGAGGGTCACTTAGGATATAATTAGCCTGGGATTTGGGAGGCCTCTCTGTCTTGCTATTGAGATGAAGAAAACGGAGAGCTGGACTGGGGAGTAAAGTTGAGCCTGGGCAGCGCCAGGACTCCGGTCTGCCTGTTCACCGGTAGAGTCTTCACTAACTTCTCCAGTGGAGTTTTATCAAGATCACTGTCACCCAAATTTATAAAAATAGAAAAAAAATTAATTCATAAAAGTTATTAAAATATATATGCAATATTTTCTAGTCAAGAAATCATAAATACTTAAACATTTTTTTAAAATATGGTTATGTCCTCTAAAGAGATTAAAATAACATCCATAGCAATCTTTACTCTATTTTCTCCTTTCACTTCCAAGTGGAAAATTTTTTACAAAACAATTTCTAAGTATATGGTACCTATTCAAATTACAAAAAAGATATTTAGTTTCCAAAACATACTCAACACCACAAAATTGTCCCTAAGGTTTGGTGTGCAGTAGAGAACTGGAATTGACTGGGAACATAAACGAAAGGAAAGTGTCCTTAATAATGTGATTATTGGCCAGCCCACACTTCAGCTGGGGACTTTTCTACATGAATGCTTTTGTGGACTCTTGGGAGGGCATATTTGGAAAGAGCTCAGCAGTAGACATTGACGGATTGAATTTTGTTGGCTATAAATAAGAACAATGGTGTATCCTCAGAAAAAGAAGAATGTTGCTGAGCAAAGAAAAACCAAGCATACATGGATGGTTGTTCCTAAGTATGAGAACAGCAGGCTGTGCACACAGGGCCTCACCTGTGCCTCATAGGTTGTTAGAGACAGTGACTGAATCATGGAAAAGCCCTTGCTTTTTTTTCCAGTGAGTTGTGTTCTCCATCCAAGAAATGCACATTTCTTTCTAATTATTTTTTAAGGGTATTTGGTACAGGGTCTACAGAGTCTGCAGGGCCTCACTGTGTAGACTGGGGACATGTAGTGATTCTCCTGTTTTCAGCCTCCCAAGCACTGGGATTACAGGTGTGCATCACCACGCCCAGTCTCAGTCACCATCTCAGTGCTTCCTGGGCGCAGGGCACCCAGGCCCTGGGATCGAACCCTGGCACCTGAGCTCTACCTAAGCAGGTACTTTAATCTGCTGAGCTATCTGGCCAGCCCTTTAAATTTTTTCTAACTTATATACACATACTGCCCAACTCCTACTTTGCCTCATATATTTAAACTCTACATTTATATTTAGAATTTCTTCTTAGCCAGAATTTCTTGTTAGCCAGAACGAATTTATAAAATATGTAAGCACCTAAAACACAATTTACTTTTCTTATTATTCCCCCAACCCCTGCTGCTGTCCATAATTCCTCATTGTCTGTCTCCAGTACCTTGCCACCTCCCCACTCCAAACGTGCCATCATTTCCCGTCAGTCATGCGGAGCCCCTGTTTCCATGGACACCAGACATTGCCTGGTTTTCAAGCCCATCACTTCTTTGATTATCTTTCTATAGCATTCATCAGCAATATTTTCTCTAAATTGCTCCTTCCTTGCCTCTTTCATCTTCAGGTTCTCTCTCTCTCTCTCTCTTTCTCTGTCCCTTTCCTAGAACTGCTGGCAGTGACCACTATGAAGGGGCTCTAAGCAGGATTTATAATGAATCAGTTGGTTTTCTATCTTTGCTTGTTTATCTTTTCCAGGCCTAGATCCCTTGTCTGGAGACAGACAGCAGATTTACAGGAAGTGAACCTCTATGAATCACTGATGTCAACTAAGACCCATCACACCTGTGATGCTATGATGCTGAACCACAAAGGACAGGCTAAGGAGACAGAAGAGGACCCTGGCACCAATCCCAGTGAACTAAAGAGTGAATGTTAACTGCAGGCATCTCACTATTGCTGTGAATGTCAACATGGAGGTAGTCACCTAACTGGCAAATTTACTACTTGGTGAAGTCTTTGTCCTGACCCCCAAGGTCCTGTTCAGGTTTCCACACTTTCCTCAGTATCCTCTTCCTTTGTTTGCAAACCAAATAAATGTAAGCCGTATAGAGAAGTTCCTTGTCTCAATCCCCACCAAATCTTAAATTCTGCTGGAGAGTTTTGATCCTCCTGGAGGCCTACAATCATACCACTTGTCTCTTTTATTTAAGCCTTCCCCACCCACTCTTTTGGGATGTGGCAGGCCTGAGGAGTACACAACAAACTGCCTGCTTGCTGACTAACTCTGGCTTTGCTTCCTGCCTCTGGGCCCTAGACATAGGTGTCCCAGAGTCTGCTATTTGCCCTCTTCTCCACCTCTGTCTTCTAGAAGAATTTATTTCTTTTAGCATCTTAATTACTTCCTCTAAGCAGGAGATTCACAGATAGCTACCTACAGACAGGACTTCTCTCTTGAGCCCCATCCAAAATGAAATGCTCCTGATCGACAGGCAAAGCCACACTGGGACAACTTGCAGCTGTGTCTACTGTGAGCAGCCCAAAGGAAGTGATTGTACCTGTGCTTTAACTGGAGTAAGAGAACAGCAACCCCTTGTATTATTTTTGAGAGCTTAATAGAAAGTCAGCTGGCAAGAACAGGGAAGGGAAATAAGGCAGAGGAAAGAAAAAACTTGAGTGCAGCCGCTGCTGCACATGATGGAGTCTTCTATAGTCCACGTACTTGGATATCTCCCAGAGGTACCTGTGTGGAAGGCTTGGTCTTTATACATCAAGTGACACTACTAGGAGTAGAATGTCTGGGAGGTAGGACCTAATGAAAGGAAACTAAGTCATTGTGATCATTTCCTAACAGGGATATTAAGACCCTGGTCCCTTCCTGTCTTGCTGTCTTGCTTGTCCGCTATCATGAGGTGAAAGGGTTCCCCCACTCCTCCACTGTGTGCTTCCTATCATGATGTTCTGCCTTGCCACAGGCCCTAAAACTATAGCCAGGGTCATCTGACCATGGACCGAAACCTCTGAAACCACAAGCAAAAATAAACTTTTTCTCTTTTTCTCTTTCTGTGCATGGTCTCATTGTGCAGATTGGATTTGTACTGATCCTCCTGTTTTCAGCCTCCCCAGCACTGGGATTATAGGCATGCACCACCACACCTGGATACTGTCACCAGCTCAGCACACCTGTGGGTGGGGCCAGTGCTGCATTTGGTGGTGCCGAGATTCAAGCCCCACCTCGGCGTTTGCCTAAGCAGGCACTTGGTTCACTGAGCTACCTTGCCAGCCCTTTTACCTCTTTTTGAGTTGACAGTCTCAGACAATTTTTCTCACCAAGGGAAAGTTGACTAGCACAGTATCCAACTAGAAGCTCAAACTAACACATAACGCCGAACCTCATCATTAAATTCTTTTCTCTGTGTACCTTATGTTAATGTCACTGCATCTTTCCATTTACCTGGGTTCAAAGCATCAGCACAATTTTAATTCATGTCTCCAGCTTCTGGTTCCTTTCAATTAATTAATTAATTTATTTTATTTATTTTGGGAGTGGGGATTGAACTGGGAACATTGCCCTTGCCAGGCAGGTGCTTATGTTGCTGAGCTATCTCCCTGGCCCCTCTTTTTAATTTATTTTTGTTGTTATTTTAATTTTTGGCTCAGGGTCTCACTAAGCAGTTCAGACTCATGGCGATTCTCCTGTTTTCAGACTTCCCAGGAGGTGGGATTACAGGCATGCGCCACCACATCCAGACTCCTCCTTTTCATTTTTTAATCTATGCATTGTTTTCAATTGTATATCCTTCCTGCAATAGCACTCATTTCCCTTGGAGCACTACAACAGAACTGCTATCTATGCCTCACTTACTAACTCCACTCTTGTGTCCCATTCTCAGAGGTGTAACTTCACTCTAAACGTCCTTAGTTATTCAAATAGATTTTGTTAAAAACACACATTCTGAAAAGTCTCAAGACAAATAATTAAAACCACAATGTCTGGAAATAAGGACATGAAGTTCATAAATCTGACTGGTAGGCAATTTCATAAACTAAGGTCATACTCTCTTTCTGTGTTCCAGTACCAGCTGGGGAAATATTATAAATATTCTTCTTTCTGTTGAATAGAGTACTTTCCCTTGGCTGCAAACAAGAGCCATTTATTAACACTATGTATAATTTATGTTGAAAATATGCTTGTAAATATTCATGTGTGATGTAGGAGAGAAAAACTGGGAAACAGCCAACCAGTGGGTAGAAGGCTTTGCATGACAAGAGTGTGAGAAGTGAATCACTAAAGAGGCTCAACAAACCAAGACAGCATGTTATTCTGCAGAGGTAGCCAAACAAGGCTGGATGGGAGAAAAGGAAGTACCAGGAAGGGGTGTTTGTGGGCGTGTGGAGTGTTTGTTTGTTCATCCAACTGATAGAAAGAGCTCTGTTTGCTCAAAATGATTAGCTCAGAGTCAAAAGAGGCAAATTCAGAGGATTCAGTAAGAATTCCTGAACCTGGGAAATCAAGGCTAAGTCTCCTCTATCTGACAGTGATGCTGGATTCTACATAGACTTTCCACAATTTTCCTTGGCCCAGGTACAGTGGCAAATAGCTAGTGACAAATGTCCTAAGGCATACGGGAATCAGTCTTAAAAGCTCAAAGGACTTCTTCCCTATTCCATGAAATGATGTCCATGAAGAACAACTGCCATTACCCAGAATATGTCTAAGTCGGCCCTTGGAGGCATATAAATGATGTTCTAGGCATAGAGTAATATTTATAGGTCATTTCCATTTCTCTGCATGCCCAATTCTGAAAAAGAACTAGGAAATGTCTTGCAAAATAAAGATTTGTTAGACAGAAGCCTCCTACTAATAATAAAGACAGACCTGCATTTTTTTGTATTTCCCATGAAACATTTCAATGAAGTTCATGATCCAGTGTTGTGTGTCCCAGTGTCTTCTTACTTTATCTGACTCAAAGTTCATCTACAATACCCAACTCCCACTGCACAGCATCCTGCTCAAAGGAGTAACTTCCTTACTTACCTTTCTGTCTTGCACTTGCATAATAACTTGTAAATCCATAAATTAATGAACAAAGTATATCATGGCATCAAAATGAGATTAACATCTTAACACATAAGAGTTTAATTGTATGCAAGTTATTCTATGTACATTAAAATATCGCTATAAATCTACACCTCCTTGTAAATTTCCATATTCTAAATTTCAGAATGAATTAGAAAGAGGTGTATGCCTGACTGTACTCATCTTCCTCCACCAGGTTATACCTGACTGGTTCTGTTTACCCTCTAGCTCCTATCTACCTGTATTTTAGGCTCAATGTTTAAACACATTTCCAGTACTCTAATGAACTCCAGGTCTCGAGGACTACTACTACTTCTTTTTCTTCTTCTTCTTCTTCTTCTTCTTCTTCTTCTTCTTCTTCTTCTTCTTCTTCTTCTTCTTCTTCTTCTTCTTCTTCTTCTTCTT